>CM060976.1:44777500-44995000 GCA_030765065.1 Deroplatys truncata | reverse complement strand
GTAATCAAAAGAAACTGGAAGATCCATGGTTCAAATCCCTGCAATGGCATTGAATTATTCAACATGATTCTACCTTTCCAAGCTTAATCTCTAATAAAAAGAAGTAGATAAAAAAATGTGCTGTGTTACCCTCGCATGACCTTCTCTACTCTTGTACAAACTATTCTGTGTGTGTGTGTGTGTGTGTGTGTTAAAAAGAATAGTTTGTACAAGAGTACAGAAGGTATTGGTAATAATCGTTCTTTCACACCGGTCGTGTGTAGGACAAGTTTGGAAAAGTAAAATCGGATCGAAAAATGCAATGCCATTGCCAGGATTTGAACCATGGATCTTCTGGTTTCCATCTGCTTGCTGTAAACAACTGAGATAGCACGGCAACATGGCATTAACTAACAATGCAAGTCAGTTGGGGAATTTAATATGCTGGCATTTTGCCGTGACGGCTTAGTTAGAGTAATCGAAAGAAACTGGAAGATCCATGGTTCAAATCCCTGCAATGGCATTGAATTATTCAACATGATTCTACCTTTCCAAGCTTAATCTGTAATAACAAGAAGTAGATAAAAAATGTGCTGTGTTACCCTCGCATGACCATCTCTACTCTTGTACAAACTATATTGTGTGTGTGTGAGTGTTAAAAAGAATAGTTTGTACAAGAGTACAGAAGGTATTGGTAATAATCGTTCGTTCACACAGGTCGTGTGTAGGACAAGTTTGGAAAAGTAGAATCGGTTCGAAAAATTCAATGCCATAGCCAGGATATGAACGATGGATCTTCTGGTTTCCATCTGCTTGCTGTAACAAACTGAGCTATCACACGTGTGTGTGTGCGTGTGTTTGTGGAAAAACAAGTTTTTACAAGAGAGTGTGTGTGTGTGGAAAAAAAAGAGTAGAGAAGGTATTGGTAATAATCGTTCTTTCACACAGGTCGTGTGTAGGACAAGTTTGGAAAAGTAGAATCGGATCGAAAAATTCAATGCCATAGCCAGGTTTTGAACGATGGATCTACTGGTTTCCATCTGCTTGCTTTAACCAACTCAGCTATCACGTGTGTGTGCGTGTGCGTGTTCTTGTGCGTGTGTGTGTGTCTGTAAAAAACGTTTGTACAAAGGTAGAGAAGCTATTTATAAGAATCGTCTTTCACACAAGTCGTGTGTAGGACAAGTTTGGAAAAGTAGAATCGGATCGAAAAATGCAATGCCATAGCCAAGATTTGAACCATGGATCTTCTGGTTTCCATCTGCTTGCTGTAACCAACTGAGCTAGCACGGCAACATGGCATTAACTGACAATGCAAGTCAGTTGGGGAATTTAATATGCTGGCATTTTGCCGTGACAGCTTAGAGTAATCAAAAGAAACTGGAAGATCCAGGGTTCAAATCCCTGCAATGGCATTGAATTATTCAACATGATTCTACCTTTCCAAGCTTAATCTCTAATAAAAAGAAGTAGATAAAAAAATGTGCTGTGTTACCCTCGCATGACCTTCTCTACTCTTGTACAAACTATTCTGTGTGTGTGTGTGTGTGTGTGTGTGTGTGTGTGTGTGTGTGTGTTAAAAAGAATAGTTTGTACAAGAGTACAGAAGGTATTGGTAATAATCGTTCTTTCACACCGGTCGTGTGTTGGACAAGTTTGGAAAAGTAAAATCGGATCGAAAAATGCAATGCCATTGCCAGGATTTGAACCATGGATCTTCTGGTTTCCATCTGCTTGGTGTAAACAACTGAGATAGCACGGCAACATGGCATTAACTAACAATGCAACTCAGTTGGGGAATTTAATATGCTGGCATTTTGCCGTGACAGCTTAGTTAGAGTAATCGAAAGAAACTGGAAGATCCATGGTTCAAATCCCTGCAATGGCATTGAATTATTCAACATGATTCTACCTTTCCAAGCTTAATCTGTAATAACAAGAAGTAGATAAAAAAATGTGCTGTGTTACCCTCGCATGACCATCTCTACTCTTGTACAAACTATATTGTGTGTGTGTGTGTGTGTTAAAAAGAATAGTTTGTACAAGAGTACAGAAGGTATTGGTAATAATCGTTCTTTCACACAGGTCGTGTGTAGGACAAGTTTGGAAAAGTAGAATCGGTTCGAAAAATTCAATGCCATAGCCAGGATATGAACGATGGATCTTCTGGTTTCCATCTGCTTGCTGTAACAAACTGAGCTATCACACGTGTGTGTGTGTGTGTGTGTGTGCGTGTGTTGTGGAAAAACAAGTTTTTACAAGAGAGTGTGTGTGTGTGGAAAAAAAAGAGTAGAGAAGGTATTGGTAATAATCGTTCTTGCACACAGGTCGTGTGTAGGACAAGTTTGGGAAAGTAGAATCGGATCGAAAAATTCAATGCCATATTCAGGATTTGAACCATGGATCTTCTGGTTTCCATCTGCTTGCTGTAACCAACTGAGCTATCACGCGTGCGCGCGCGGGTGTGTGCGTGTGTGCGTGTGCGCGCGTGCGCGTGTGCGCGCGTGCGCGTGTGCGTGAGTGCGCGCGTGCGTGTGTGTGTGTGTGAAAAAAAGTTCGTACAAGGGTAGGGAAGCTATTGGTAACAATCGTTCTTTCACACAGGTCGTGTGTAGGACAAGTTTGGGAAAGTAGAATCGGATCGAAAAAATTCAGTCCCATAGACAGGATTTGAACCATGGATCTTCTGGTTTCCATCTGCTTGCTGTAACCAACTGAGCTATCACGCGTGCGCGCGCGGGTGTGTGCGTGTGTGCGCGTGCGCGTGTGCGTGAGTGCGCGCGTGCGTGTGTGTGTGTGTGTGAAAAAAAGTTCGTACAAGGGTAGGGAAGCTATTGGTAACAATCGTTCTTTCACACAGGTCGTGTGTAGGACAAGTTTTTGGAAAAGTAGATTCTGATCGAAAAATGCAATGACATAGCCAGGATTTGAACCACGGATCTTCTGGTTTCCATCTGCTTGCTGTAACCAATTGAGCTAGCACGGACACATGGCATTAACTGACAATGCAAGTCAGTTGGCTAATTTAATATGCTGGCATTTTGCCGTGACAGCTTAGTTAGACTAATCAAAAGGAACTGGAATATCCATGGTTCAAATCCCTGCAGTGGCATTGAATTATTCAACATGATTCTACCCTTCCAAGCTTAATTTGAATTAACAAGAAGTAGAAAAAAATGTGCTGTGTTACCCTCGCATGACCTTCTCTACTCTTGTACAAACTATTGTCTGTGTGCGTGTGTGTGTTTGTGTGTGTTAAAAAGAATAGTTTGTACAAGAGTACAGAAGGTATTGGTGATAATCGTTCTTTCACACAGGTCGTGTGTAGGACAAGTTTGGAAAAGTAGAATGGGGTCGAAAAATTCAATGGCATAGCCAGGATTTGAACGATGGATTTTCTGGTTTCCATCTGCTTGCTGTAACCAACTGAGCTATCACACGTGTGTGGGTGGAAAAAATAGCTTTTTACAAGAGTGTGTGTGTGTGTGTGTGTGTGTGTGTGTGTGTGTGGAAAAAAGGAGTAGAGAAGGTATTGGTAATAATTGTTCTTTCACACAAGACCTGTGTAGGACAAGTTTGGAAAAGTAGAATCGGATCGAAAAATTCAATGATATAGCCAGGATTTGAACCATGGATCTTCTGGTTTCCATCTGCCTGCTGTAACCAACCTAGCTATCACTCGTGCGCGTGTGTGTGAGCGTGTGCGTGTGCGTGTGTACGTGTGTGGATAAAACGTTTGTACAAGGGTAGAGAAGCTATTGTTACAATCGTTCTTTCACACAGGTCGTGTGTAGGACAAGTTTGGAAAAGTAGAACCGGATCGAAAAACGCAATGCCATAGCCAGGATTTGAACCATGGATCTTCTGGTTTCCATCTGCTTGTTGTAACCAACTGAGCTAGCACGGCACCATGGCATTAACTGGCAATGCAAGTCATTTGGGGAATTTAATATGCTGGCATTTTGCCGTGACAGCTTAGTTAGAGTAATCAAAAGAAACTGGAAGATCCATGGTTCAAATCCCTGCAATGCCATTGAATTATTCAAAATGATTCTACCTTTCCAAGCTTAATCTGTATTAACAAGAAGTAGATTAAAAATGTGCTGTGCTACCCTCGCATGACCTTCTCTACTCTTGTACAAACTATTGTGTGTGTGTGTGTATGTGTGTGTGTTAAAAAGAATAGTTTGTACAAGAGTAGAGAAGGTATTGGTAATAATCGTTCTTTGACACAGGTCGTGTGTAGGACTAGTTTGGAAAAGTAGAATCGGATCGAAAAATTCAATGCCAGAGCCAGGATTTGAACGATGGATCTTCTGGTTTCCAGCTGCTTGCTGTAAACAACTGAGATATCACACGTATGTGTGTGTGTACGGGTGCGTGTGTGTTTGGAAAAAAATTTTTTTACAAGAGTGTGTGTGTGCGTGCGTTCGTGCGTGCGTGTGTGTGTGGAAAACGTTTGTACAACGGTAGAGAAGCTATTGGTAACAATCGTTCTTTCACACAGGTCGTGTGTAGGACAAGTTTGGAAAAGTAGAATCGGATCGAAAAATTGAATGCCACAGCCAGGATTTGAACCATGGATGTTCTGGTTTCCATCTCCTTGCTGTAACCAACTGAGTTATCACGGCAACATGGCATTAACTGACAATGCAAGTCAGTTGGGGAATTTAATATGCTGGCATTTTGCCGTGACAGCTTAGTTAGAGTAATCAAAAGAAACTGGAAGATCCATGGTTCAAATCCCTGTAAAGGCATTGAATTATTCAATATGATTCTACCTTTCCAAGCTTAATCTGTATTAACAAGAAGTAGATATAAAATGTGCTGTGTTACCCTCGCATGACGTCTACTCTTGCACAAACTATTGTGTGTGTGTGTGTGTGTGTGTTAGAAAGAATAGTTTGTACAAGAGTACAGAAGGTATTGGTAATAATCATTCTTTCACACAGGGCGTGTGTAGCACAAGTTTGGAAAAGTAAAATCGGATCGAAAAATTCAATGCCATAGCCAGGATATGAACGATGGATCTTCCGGTTTCCATCTGCTTGCACTAACCAACTGAGCTATCACACGTGTGTGTGTGTGTGCGTGCGTGTGCGTGTAGAAAAAAAAGTACTTACAAGAGTGTGTGTTTGTGTGTGTGTGTGTGTGTGTGTGTGTGTGGAAAAAAAAAGAGTAGAGAAAGTATTGGTAATAATCGTTCTTTTACACAGGTCGTGTGTAGGACAAGTTTCGAAAAGTAGAATCGGATCGAAAAATTCATTGCCATAGCCAGGATTTGAACCATGGATCTTCTGGTTTCTATCTGCTTGCTGTAACCAACTGAGCTATCACGCGTGCGCGCGCAGGTATGTGCGTGTGTGCGTGTGTGCGCTTACGCGTGCGCGTGTGCGTGTGCATGTGCGTGAGTGCGTGCTTGCGTGCGCATGTGTGTGTGTGTGGAAAAACGTTTGTACAAGGTTAGAGAAGCTATTGGTAACAAGCGTTCTTTCACACAGGTCGTGTGTAGGACAAGTTTGGAAAAGTAGGATCGGATCGAAAAATTCAATGCCATAGCCAGGATTTCATCGATGGATCTTCTGGTTTCCATCTGCTTGCCGTAACCAACTGAGCTATCACACGTGTGTGTGTGTGCATGCGTGTGCGTGTGTGTGTGTGGAAAAAAATATTTTTACAAGAGTGTGTGTGTGTGTGTGGAAAAAAAAGATTAGAGAAGGTATTGGTAATAAACGTTCTTTCACACAGGTCGTGTGTAGGACAAGTTTGGAAAAGTAGAATCGGATCGAAAAATGCTATGCCATAGCCAGGAGTTGAACCATGCATCTTCTGGTTTCCATCTGCTTGATGTAACCAACTGAGCTAGCACGGCAACATGGCATTAACTGACAATGCAAGTCAGTTGGGGAATTTAATATGCTGGCATTTTGCCGTGACAGCTTAGTTAGAGTAATCAAAAGAAACTGGAAGATCCATGGTTCAAATCCCTGCAATGGCATTGAATTATTCAACATGATTCTACCTTTCCAAGCTTAATCTCTAATAAAAAGAAGTAGATACAAAAATGTGCTGTGTTACCCTCGCATGACCTTCTCTACTCTTGTACAAACTATTCTGTGTGTGTGTGTGTGTGTGTGTGTGTGTGTGTGTGTGTGTTAAAAAGAATAGTTTGTACAAGAGTACAGAAGGTATTGGTAATAATCGTTCTTTCACACCGGTCGTGTGTAGGACAAGTTTGGAAAAGTAAAATCGGATCGAAAAATGCAATGCCATTGCCAGGATTTGAACCATGGATCTTCTGGTTTCCATCTGCTTGCTGTAAACAACTGAGATAGCACGGCAACATGGCATTAACTAACAATGCAAGTCAGTTGGGGAATTTAATATGCTGGCATTTTGCCGTGACGGCTTAGTTAGAGTAATCGAAAGAAACTGGAAGATCCATGGTTCAAATCCCTGCAATGGCATTGAATTATTCAACATGATTCTACCTTTCCAAGCTTAATCTGTAATAACAAGAAGTAGATAAAAAATGTGCTGTGTTACCCTCGCATGACCATCTCTACTCTTGTACAAACTATATTGTGTGTGTGTGAGTGTTAAAAAGAATAGTTTGTACAAGAGTACAGAAGGTATTGGTAATAATCGTTCGTTCACACAGGTCGTGTGTAGGACAAGTTTGGAAAAGTAGAATCGGTTCGAAAAATTCAATGCCATAGCCAGGATATGAACGATGGATCTTCTGGTTTCCATCTGCTTGCTGTAACAAACTGAGCTATCACACGTGTGTGTGTGCGTGTGTTTGTGGAAAAACAAGTTTTTACAAGAGAGTGTGTGTGTGTGTGGAAAAAAAAGAGTAGAGAAGGTATTGGTAATAATCGTTCTTTCACACAGGTCGTGTGTAGGACAAGTTTGGAAAAGTAGAATCGGATCGAAAAATTCAATGCCATAGCCAGGTTTTGAACGATGGATCTACTGGTTTCCATCTGCTTGCTTTAACCAACGCAGCTATCACGTGTGTGTGCGTGTGCGTGTTCTTGTGCGTGTGTGTGTGTCTGTAAAAAACGTTTGTACAAAGGTAGAGAAGCTATTTATAAGAATCGTCTTTCACACAAGTCGTGTGTAGGACAAGTTTGGAAAAGTAGAATCGGATCGAAAAATGCAATGCCATAGCCAAGATTTGAACCATGGATCTTCTGGTTTCCATCTGCTTGCTGTAACCAACTGAGCTAGCACGGCAACATGGCATTAACTGACAATGCAAGTCAGTTGGGGAATTTAATATGCTGGCATTTTGCCGTGACAGCTTAGAGTAATCAAAAGAAACTGGAAGATCCATGGTTCAAATCCCTGCAATGGCATTGAATTATTCAACATGATTCTACCTTTCCAAGCTTAATCTCTAATAAAAAGAAGTAGATAAAAAAATGTGCTGTGTTACCCTCGCATGACCTTCTCTACTCTTGTACAAACTATTCTGTGTGTGTGTGTGTGTGTGTGTGTGTGTGTGTTAAAAAGAATAGTTTGTACAAGAGTACAGAAGGTATTGGTAATAATCGTTCTTTCACACCGGTCGTGTGTTGGACAAGTTTGGAAAAGTAAAATCGGATCGAAAAATGCAATGCCATTGCCAGGATTTGAACCATGGATCTTCTGGTTTCCATCTGCTTGGTGTAAACAACTGAGATAGCACGGCAACATGGCATTAACTAACAATGCAACTCAGTTGGGGAATTTAATATGCTGGCATTTTGCCGTGACGGCTTATTTAGAGTAATCGAAAGAAACTGGAAGATCCATGGTTCAAATCCCTGCAATGGCATTGAATTATTCAACATGATTCTACCTTTCCAAGCTTAATCTGTAATAACAAGAAGTAGATAAAAAAATGTGCTGTGTTACCCTCGCATGACCATCTCTACTCTTGTACAAACTATATTGTGTGTGTGTGTGTTAAAAAGAATAGTTTGTACAAGAGTACAGAAGGTATTGGTAATAATCGTTCTTTCACACAGGTCGTGTATAGGACAAGTTTGGAAAAGTAGAATCGGTTCGAAAAATTCAATGCCATAGCCAGGATATGAACGATGGATCTTCTGGTTTCCATCTGCTTGCTGTAACAAACTGAGCTATCACACGTGTGTGTGTGTGTGTGTGCGTGTGTTTGTGGAAAAACAAGTTTTTACAAGAGAGTGTGTGTGTGTGGAAAAAAAAGAGTAGAGAAGGTATTGGTAATAATCGTTCTTGCACACAGGTCGTGTGTAGGACAAGTTTGGGAAAGTAGAATCGGATCGAAAAATTCAATGCCATATTCAGGATTTGAACCATGGATCTTCTGGTTTCCATCTGCTTGCTGTAACCAACTGAGCTATCACGCGTGCGCGCGCGGGTGTGTGCGTGTGTGCGTGTGTGCGCGTGCGCGTGTGCGTGAGTGCGCGCGTGCGTGTGTGTGTGTGTGAAAAAAAGTTCGTACAAGGGTAGGGAAGCTATTGGTAACAATCGTTCTTTCACACAGGTCGTGTGTAGGACAAGTTTGGGAAAGTAGAATCGGATCGAAAAAATTCAGTCCCATAGACAGGATTTGAACCATGGATCTTCTGGTTTCCATCTGCTTGCTGTAACCAACTGAGCTATCACGCGTGCGCGCGCGGGTGTGTGCGTGTGTGCGTGTGTGCGCGTGCGCGTGTGCGTGAGTGCGCGCGTGCGTGTGTGTGTGTGTGTGTGTGAAAAAAAGTTCGTACAAGGGTAGGGAAGCTATTGGTAACAATCGTTCTTTCACACAGGTCGTGTGTAGGACAAGTTTTTGGAAAAGTAGATTCTGATCGAAAAATGCAATGCCATAGCCAGGATTTGAACCACGGATCTTCTGGTTTCCATCTGCTTGCTGTAACCAATTGAGCTAGCACGGACACATGGCATTAACTGACAATGCAAGTCAGTTGGCTAATTTAATATGCTGGCATTTTGCCGTGACAGCTTAGTTAGACTAATCAAAAGGAACTGGAATATCCATGGTTCAAATCCCTGCAGTGGCATTGAATTATTCAACATGATTCTACCCTTCCAAGCTTAATTTGAATTAACAAGAAGTAGAAAAAAATGTGCTGTGTTACCCTCGCATGACCTTCTCTACTCTTGTACAAACTATTGTCTGTGTGCGTGTGTGTGTTTGTGTGTGTTAAAAAGAATAGTTTGTACAAGAGTACAGAAGGTATTGGTGATAATCGTTCTTTCACACAGGTCGTGTGTAGGACAAGTTTGGAAAAGTAGAATGGGGTCGAAAAATTCAATGGCATAGCCAGGATTTGAACGATGGATTTTCTGGTTTCCATCTGCTTGCTGTAACCAACTGAGCTATCACACGTGTGTGGGTGGAAAAAATAGCTTTTTACAAGAGTGTGTGTGTGTGTGTGTGTGTGTGTGTGTTTGTGTGTGGAAAAAGGAGTAGAGAAGGTATTGGTAATAATTGTTCTTTCACACAAGACCTGTGTAGGACAAGTTTGGAAAAGTAGAATCGGATCGAAAAATTCAATGATATAGCCAGGATTTGAACCATGGATCTTCTGGTTTCCATCTGCCTGCTGTAACCAACCTAGCTATCACTCGTGCGCGTGTGTGTGAGCGTGTGCGTGTGCGTGTGTACGTGTGTGGATAAAACGTTTGTACAAGGGTAGAGAAGCTATTGTTACAATCGTTCTTTCACACAAGTCGTGTGTAGGACAAGTTTGGAAAAGTAGAACCGGATCGAAAAACGCAATGCCATAGCCAGGATTTGAACCATGGATCTTCTGGTTTCCATCTGCTTGTTGTAACCAACTGAGCTAGCACGGCACCATGGCATTAACTGGCAATGCAAGTCATTTGGGGAATTTAATATGCTGGCATTTTGCCGTGACAGCTTAGTTAGAGTAATCAAAAGAAACTGGAAGATCCATGGTTCAAATCCCTGCAATGCCATTGAATTATTCAAAATGATTCTACCTTTCCAAGCTTAATCTGTATTAACAAGAAGTAGATTAAAAATGTGCTGTGCTACCCTCGCATGACCTTCTCTACTCTTGTACAAACTATTGTGTGTGTGTGTGTATGTGTGTGTGTTAAAAAGAATAGTTTGTACAAGAGTAGAGAAGGTATTGGTAATAATCGTTCTTTGACACAGGTCGTGTGTAGGACTAGTTTGGAAAAGTAGAATCGGATCGAAAAATTCAATGCCAGAGCCAGGATTTGAACGATGGATCTTCTGGTTTCCAGCTGCTTGCTGTAAACAACTGAGATATCACACGTATGTGTGTGTGTACGGGTGCGTGTGTGTTTGGAAAAAAATTTTTTTACAAGAGTGTGTGTGTGCGTGCGTTCGTGCGTGCGTGTGTGTGTGGAAAACGTTTGTACAACGGTAGAGAAGCTATTGGTAACAATCGTTCTTTCACACAGGTCGTGTGTAGGACAAGTTTGGAAAAGTAGAATCGGATCGAAAAATTGAATGCCACAGCCAGGATTTGAACCATGGATGTTCTGGTTTCCATCTCCTTGCTGTAACCAACTGAGTTATCACGGCAACATGGCATTAACTGACAATGCAAGTCAGTTGGGGAATTTAATATGCTGGCATTTTGCCGTGACAGCTTAGTTAGAGTAATCAAAAGAAACTGGAAGATCCATGGTTCAAATCCCTGTAAAGGCATTGAATTATTCAATATGATTCTACCTTTCCAAGCTTAATCTGTATTAACAAGAAGTAATCAAAAGAAACTGGAAGATCCATGGTTCAAATCCCTGTAAAGGCATTGAATTATTCAATATGATTCTACCTTTCCAAGCTTAATCTGTATTAACAAGAAGTAGATATAAAATGTGCTGTGTTACCCTCGCATGACCTCTACTCTTGCACAAACTATTGTGTGTGTGTGTGTGTGTGTGTGTGTGTGTGTGTGTGTGTGTTAGAAAGAATAGTTTGTACAAGAGTACAGAAGGTATTGGTAATAATCATTCTTTCACACAGGGCGTGTGTAGCACAAGTTTGGAAAAGTAAAATCGGATCGAAAAATTCAATGCCATAGCCAGGATATGAACGATGGATCTTCCGGTTTCCATCTGCTTGCACTAACCAACTGAGCTATCACACGTGTGTGTGTGTGTGCGTGCGTATGCGTGTAGAAAAAAAAGTACTTACAAGAGTGTGTGTTTGTGTGTGTGTGTGTGTGTGTGTGTGTGTGTGTGTGTGTGTGTGTGTGTGGAAAAAAAAAGAGTAGGGAAGGTATTGGTAATAATCGTTCTTTTACACAGGTCGTGTGTAGGACAAGTTTCGAAAAGTAGAATCGGATCGAAAAATTCATTGCCATAGCCAGGATTTGAACCATGGATCTTCTGGTTTCTATCTGCTTGCTGTAACCAACTGAGCTATCACGCGTGCGCGCGCAGGTATGTGCGTGTGTGCGTGTGTGCGCTTACGCGTGCGCGTGTGCGTGTGCATGTGCGTGAGTGCGTGCGTGCGTGCGCATGTGTGTGTGTGTGTTGAAAAACGTTTGTACAAGGTTAGAGAAGCTATTGGTAACAAGCGTTCTTTCACACAGGTCGTGTGTAGGACAAGTTTGGAAAAGTAGGATCGGATCGAAAATTTCAATGCCATAGCCAGGATTTCATCGATGGATCTTCTGGTTTCCATCTGCTTGCCGTAACCAACTGAGCTATCACACGCGTGTGTGTGTGTGTGCATGCGTGTGCGTGTGTGTGTGTGGAAAAAAATGTTTTTACAAGAGTGTGTGTGTGTGTGGAAAAAAAAGATTAGAGAAGGTATTGGTAATAATCGTTCTTTCACACAGGTCGTGTGTAGGACAAGTTTGGAAAAGTAGAATCGGATCGAAAAATGCTATGCCATAGCCAGGAGTTGAACCATGCATCTTCTGGTTTCCATCTGCTTGATGTAACCAACTGAGCTAGCACGGCAACATGGCATTAACTGACAATGCAAGTCAGTTGGGGAATTTAATATGCTGGCATTTTGCCGTGACAGCTTAGTTAGAGTAATCAAAAGAAACTGGAAGATCCATGGTTCAAATCCCTGCAATGGCTTTGAATTATTCAACATGATTCTACCTTACCAAGCTTAATCTGTATTAACAAGAAGTAGATAAAAAAATGTGCTGTGCTACCCTCGCATGACCTTCTCTACTCTTGTACAAACTATTGTGTGTGTGTGTGTGTGTTAAAAAGAATAGTTTGTACAAGAGTAGAGAAGGTATTGGTAATAATCGTTCTTTCACACAGGTCGTGTGTAGGCTAGTTTGGAAAAGTAGAATCGGATCGAAAAATTCAATGCCATAGCCAGGATTTGAACGATGGGTCTTCTGGTTTCCATCTGCTTGCTGTAACCAACTGAGCTGTCACAAGTATGTGTGCGTGCGTGTGTGTGTGTTTGTGGAAAAAAAAGTTTTTACAAGAATGTGTGTGCGTTCGTGCGTGTGTGTGTGGAAAACGTTTGTACAACGGTAGAGAAGCTATTGGTAACAATCGTTCTTTCACACAGGTCGTGTGTAGCACAAGTTTGGAAAAGTAGAATCGGATCGAAAAATTGAATGCCACAGCCAGGATTTGAACCATGGATGTTC
Source organism: Deroplatys truncata (assembly GCA_030765065.1). NCBI lineage: Eukaryota > Metazoa > Arthropoda > Insecta > Mantodea > Mantidae > Deroplatys > Deroplatys truncata. Next base: position 44,982,416 of record CM060976.1, on the reverse strand, counting down.
TGGTTTCCATCTGCTTGCTGTAACCAAATGAGCTATCACGGCAACATGGCATTAACTGACAATGCATGTCAGTTGGGGAATTTAATATGCTGGCATTTTGCGTTACAGCTTAGAGTAATCAAAAGAAACTGGAAGATCCATGGTTCAAACCCTGCAATGCCATTGAATTATTTAACATGATTCTACCTTTCTAAGCTTTATCTGTATTAACAAGAAGTTGATAAAAAATGTGCAGTGTTACCCTCGCATGACCTTCTCTACTCTTGTACAAACTATTGTGCGTGTACGTGTGCGTACGCGTGCGTGCGTACGTGTGTGTGTGTGTGTGTGTGTTTGTGTGGAAAAAAGTTTGTACAAGGGTAGAGAAGCTATTGCTAACAATCGTTCTTTCACGTAGGTCGTGTGTAGGACAAGTTTGGAAAAGTAGAATCGGATCGAAAAATGCTATGCCATAGCCAGGATTTGAACCATGGATCTTCTGGTTTCCATCTGCTTGCTGTAACCAACTGAGCTAGCACGGCAACATGGCATTAACTGACAATGCAAGTCAGTTGGGGAATTTAATATGCTGGCATTTTGCCGTGACAGCTTAGTTAGAGTAATCAAAAGAAACTGGAAGATCCATGGTTCAAATCCCTGCAATGGCATTGAATTATTCAACATGATTCTACCTTTCCAAGCTTTATCTGTATTAACAAGAAGTAGATAAAGATGTGCTGTGTTACCCTCGCATGACCTTCTCTACTCTTGTACAAACTATTGTGTGTGTGTGTGTGTGTGTGTGTGTGTGTGTGTTTTAAAAAGAATAGTTTGTACAAGAGTAGAGAAGGTATTGGTAATAATCGTTCTTTCACACAGGTCATGTGTAGGACAAGTTTGGAAAAGTAGAATCGGATCGAAAAATCAATGCCATAGCCAGGATTTGAACGATGGATCTTCTGGTTTCCATCTGCTTGCTGTAACCAACTGAGCTCTCACACGTGTGTGTGTGTGAGTGAGTGTGAGTGTGAGTGTGAGTGTGAGTGTGAGTGTGAGTGTGAGTGTGAGTGTGAGTGTGTGTGAGTGCGTGCGTGCGTGTGTGTGTGTGTGTGTGTGTGTGTGTTTGTGTGGAAAAAAAGTTTGTACATCGGTAGAGAAGCTATTGGTAACAATCGTTCTTTCATACAGGTCGTGTGTAGGACAAGTTTGAAAAAGTAGAATCGGATCGAAAAATTCAATGCCATAGCCAGGATTTGAAGGATGGATCTTCTGGTTTCCATCTGCTTACTGTAACCAACTGAGCTATCACACGTGTGTGTGTGTGAGTGAGTGTGAGTGTGATAGTGAGAGTGAGAGTGAGTGTGAGTGTGAGACAGTGAGAGAGTGAGAGATTGAGTGAGTGAGTGAGTGCGTGCGTGCGTGTGTGCGTGTGTGCGTGCGTGTGTGTGTGTGTGGAAAAAAGTTTATACAACGGTAGAGAAGCTATTGGTAACAATCGTTCTTTCACACAGGTCGTGTGTAGGACAAGTTTGGAAAAGTAGAATCGTATCGAAAAATGCAATGCCATAGCCAGGATTTGAACCTTGGATCTTTCGGGTTTCCATCTGTTTGCTGTAACCAACTGAGCTAGCACGGCAACATGGCATTAACTGACAATGCAAGTCAGTTGGGGAATTTAATATGCTGGCATTTTGCCGTGACAGCTTAGTTAGAGTAATCAAAAGAAACTGGAAGATCCATGGTTCAAATTCCTGCAATGGCATTGAATTATTCAACATGATTCTACCTTTCCAAGCTTAATCTATATTAACAAGAAGTAGATAAAAAATGTGCTGTGTTACCCTCGCATGACCTTCTCAACTCTTGTACAAACTATTGTGTGTGTGTGTGTATGTGTGTGTGTGTGTGTTAAAAAGAATAGTTTGTACAAGAGTACAGAAGGTATTGGTAATAATCGTTCTTTCACACAGGTCATGTGTAGGACAAGTTTGGAAAAGTAGAATCGGATCGAAAAATTCAATGCCATAGCCAGGATTTGAACGATGGATCTTCTGGTTTCTATCTGCTTGCTGTAACCAGCTATCACACGTGTGTGTGTGTGTGTGTGGAAAAAAACGTTTTTAAGTGTGTGTGTGTGTGTGTGTGAGTGTGGGTGCGCGTGTGCGTGCGCGTGCTTGTGCGTGTGTGTGTGTGTGTGTGTGAAATAAACATAATAAAATGGCTGTAATATACACTTTATATACTGTAATATACACGGATTGCTTATAGGCGGGCTATTATTTTCATACTGTATAGTTAGACTGATGCAGTTAAGTGATAAAGAATACTGCCTTAATAAGGAGTGATATTTTGCCCTATTTAATCTGTACCCTGAAGAAGGCCACAGAAATATGCTTTCTAAAACCTTGGACACCAGTTTCCTTTTGAGTCAATTGATATTCCCTAACATTCTCCTATTTGAAATTTGAAAATTCAAACAAATAATAAAGAGTATCTTGGAAACAGGAAATGCCACAAAAAATGAATTTTTTACATAAAGCTTGTCTTAACATGATTTAATTTTTTTGTGTTATAAGTTTTTGTCTATCTCATATGGTTTACTCTTATAACAAATTATGCAAAATTCATTTAGAATGAAGAGAATTTCACAGGCTATTTGCAGAAAATTCAACACAAACATTTTATTTGTCATACAAATATCTTAAACATGGTATTAAGCAAAATCTTTACAACAATTTTTGAGAAAATAAAAAATAAAAAATATTTTTCTATGTAAAGGGTCATTTGACGGGGAAGATTTACTTGAAAGTTTTAGGGTCACAGCCTTGGAAGATGATGTACTTAAATACCAAGTGAAATCCTGTGAAATATAGATATTGAATTTTTGGGTGGAGTACAATGCTTCCTCTACTTACGATGTGGTGGAGGTGGAGGTGGTGGTGGTGGCGGTGGCGGCGGCGGCGGCGGCGGTAGCGGTAGTGGTAGTAGTAGTAGTAGTAGTAGGAGTAGTAGTAGTAGTAGAGAAAGTAATACAGTTTCAAGTTTATCCCTTATTTTGAGGAGGAATTTCTGTGGCATTCTTTAAGCACAGTTCACTCAGCTTTATTTACTTAAAACATGAACACCTAAAATACTCTGAGGCAATTTTCTCACTATAATGAGCTGACTTATGTAAAGATGGAGTCCGGTTATGATTATCCTTAACACTGAAATCTGCAAGGTTTATTGTATTATCTCCTATCTTTATCATTTTAGTTAAATAACTCTGACCCTTGTTTAGGTTATAGGTAGATGATTATTTGTGTAGTTCATATCTTTTCCTACACAGTGCTTTGCATTTGAAAATTACATGATAGGCAGTTTCATCATCCTCATTACATAAGCTACATACTGGTTCATCTTTGAAGATTCCCATTGTATGTAGGTGTTTCCGTAATCTGCAGTGTCTCGTCAAGAGCCCTGTTATCAAATGGGATCTATTTGTAATGAGTCACCAATAAACATAATAGAAGGGAGAGGGAGAAGCAATGCAATAAATACCAATGTTTAGGAATAACAGCATTATTAGCTGCTTTTATGTATTTCTTTAAGAAGCTGGGGATAGAGATACAAGATTTTTATTGGTTTAGTTATCTTCTAATGGTCACTTTCTTTTCCCTTTCAAAGCTGAGCTTCCAATTTTCCAGAAGGAAACATCAGCTGATCTCTCCATTGCACTGATTTTGATAGTGTTAATTTGGCTGAAAAAAGCAGGTTTTATTAATAACTGAAATGTTCTGCTATAATTGGCTTAGTATACTCTAACGAGAACATATCTTAAAATTGTTTGGACCCCACAACCCTGTTGCAAAGTAAATTTTGTTTCAAGCAATTAACATAATTATTGTTACTTTAAAAATTGAATTCAGACTATTCTGCAGTAGGAATTAAAACTAAAATGTGTTTTAGGCATTTAATTCCAATCCCAGTACCACTTACATCAGTCTTAAAAAAAGAAAGTGTAATATGTTGAAATGTGACTTTTCTTGCTGCTACCTGACTTGTATAAGGGAAGCTTGTCATCTTGGATGTTTGATGGCTGGTCAGCACTGTCAATGCTATATATTGCTGGAAAAATATTTAAAGTATTATGATATATTTGGCTGTTTGCTTTGCTGACATTAATTATATTGTGATGGAACCCTGGCACCGCCATGAGATGTGGCGTCCCTTCAGCGCCCTCACTACATGGAATGGGGAAGGGGGTGCAGCTCAGATTTTCATGTGAGAGGATTAAGCTTGGCAGGTGGCAGGGAGGAGTAGTGCTGAAGGATGGTAAATTATTGACATGTAACTCTGGTCCCAAGATTTACTTTAATTTCTCTATGAATTATGCCACATTGCATTGGCTCCAGACAGTGAATAATTACCAGGTTGATGGCGGAGGTCTGGTGTGACATCTTTGTCATGCCTATGACCAATGTCTAAGGTGAAAATTAGCACAAAATAATTTAAAGAGCCGTATGTCACAGAGTAGTGCTAGGCACATGTCAGGCAGAGAGCAAGCTGTCAAAAAAAAAAAACTAAATATCAGAGAACATGCTGATCTGATACTGTCAACAGCACTGATGTAAGCAGTGTCAGCATGATTTGCATAATTCACCCATGTGTCGGCCCATTTTCAAATATTCAGAAAATCCTCCCCTTAAGTCATGCGATATATACCTTGCTTATATAGGCATTTGGTAAATGACTTGCCAGAAGTTCTATGGCCAAGTTAAACATTCGTCTTAAACAAATTTTGTACTGAACATCCTAGCCTTATAAAACTATATTTATCACAATCTTATAAAATAGAAATATAACTGTCACAATATTTTTCTTAGCCGAATGCTGGAAAATGAGGAAAACTGTACAGTCAGATGTGAGAGAATTGTATGTTCAGGATATAAGTTCTTTGCTGATTAACTTGAAAGGTTGAAATGGTACAGCAATGATATAGGTTACCTTGAGTAATAGAAAGAACCTCTGCAGCCAGCAATGTGTCTCGCACTTCAACATACACAATGTTGCTACATGTGAAAATGGGACTATTGTCACAACTGGAATGAATGACCTAACAGAAAACCAGTAGAAAATGTAGTTAATTCATTTATGAAATACTGTATTTACGCAAATCTAATGCGCACCTTTTTTGACCAGATGTAGTACTCAAAATCATGGTGTGCATTAGATTCAAGTGCAAATCCATTCCGTAGAATGCCAGTAACTTCATTCATTTTTTCATTTATTACATCACAATGGATTGCTGGAGTTAACATGCATCCGGAAACTCGCAACAAGCTAGCCGCTCATTTATCATTGGCCTATTATTAGCGCTTTTAGTTACGATATGGGCAAACAGAGAAGAACGACTTATGAGGTTTCTTTAAAGTGTAAAGTAATCCTTTATGCTGAAAAAAATGGTAATATAAGGGAGTTTAATGTATCAGAGAGCAATGTTTGCTTGTGATGAAAACAGAAATTGGCATTATTTGCTACTAAATCTAGTAGAAAGAAATTTACGGGTCCTTGCAAAGGAAGACATCCAGAAGTTGAAGAAAAAGTGTTGGAATTTGTATGTGAAAGGAGGAAGAATAGGCAACCTGTGACTAGTGTCACTATATGAAAGAAAGTTCAAGAGGAGGCTGAAGTTCTTGGTATTCCAAAACAAGCGTTTAAGGCCAAGGCTTTGGTATTAAATGTGTCACCTAACAATAGGGCACTTTCAGTTCTATAATCTGATGGTTTATATATATGATAAATCCATTGTTGTATTAAACAAATTTAAATAAAATATCTATTACCTATTTTCTGTCATTGATGCGCTTTACATTCGATACAAACCCTTTTTTTTTTTTTTTCATAATTTTAAATTTTAAATATGGGGTGCGCATTAGATTCGCTGGCGCATTAGATTTGTATAAATATGGGTATACTATGTGTCATAAATCTTATGGAATGTATAAATCAAATTAATTACTTAGTTTAAAAGATACCTACCAAGCGTTAAAACCAGCCAACATTTCCAATGGAAGCAGGTGAGATAATGAGAGACATGGGCGTAAAGAATAATGGAGGTAAATTACAAATGGACAACCTGATGTTGTGGTGAAAGATTTAATTTTTAAGAATGGAAGCTTTAAGAAATACTGAACAGTCCAATATTTACTAAGATGGAGCATGGATAAGTAATAGTTCCTAAGGATAAATCTAGGTTTCTGATTTCAACAAATCAGAACATTCTTTGTTTGTGTGTTAAAAAAGGGTTCAAGATTTATTACCTTGCATGCTGAAGCATCTAATAGATATATCTCCAGTGGGCTACTTGTATTTGAATCAATATCCAGAAAAATTATCATTAAGTATTGGATGGAAATATATTTAAAAAATGATTCTGTAATCAGCTTTTGCCAAACATTCCTGAACTTTGCATTATTGTAATGGATAATGCTCTTTATTATACATAGAAATAAATAAAGCCCAAGTTTCAAATTCAACAAAACAGACTAAGCAAGATCAGAGGATCAATTTTGTTAAAAAAGCTACAAAACCAGTTTAGCACACCACTATAAGAATAATAAAGGTACATATAAATGGTACAAAACTGATTCCATAGTTTCATGAATGTTAAAATGAAATTATAAATACAGTAAAGCATTGTGAATTTGTAAAATGTTTTAACATGTAGACATATGATGCAGTTAGCCAGCAACAGAAAGGAATACCAGTCAATAACCAACTGATGATGGGAAGAATGTCCCAGAAATGCATCTTGGATTTTTAAATGTGATATAAGTGAAGAATATGTGTGCAGATATAAAATACTTTACAAAAATACCACAGTGTTTATTTCCCTACCATCGTCACATGAGTGCAATTGATGTAATATGTGCACAAATAAAAAAGGTAGATAAAACAATAATGTCTCTCTCAAAACTCATTAAGTCATGATAATAATAAGTACCTAGGGCTCAGATAATTATGTAATTATATTGTTTTTCTATTAACATTAAGATAGATGATTTGTGATATGTTGGAGTTTTATGCCAACTAGAGCCTAAAAACCTAAACTTGAAAGTACATATATTTACATATTTACTCTTAAGTGCATATTTTTACGTATTCATTATTTCCATACTTAGCTGCAATTTTATTTTATAACATACCTCTATATCCCTGAAGTGTATGACCTTGCATCACATGGTCAAAAAGGTTTTCTGTCTTAAATCTCAGCATCCATGTGCATCAACATTGGTCACATGATGCGCACCTTGCCAATGTGTGTCCAAGCCATGCCATCTCATCAAGTGAAGTGTTAGTCGCAATTAGCTGATGTGTGTAGATTGAACAATAACTTTGTGTTGTGTGACCTCAGCATTTAATTTTTTTTTTAAATTTCAAGTTAAATACTGTACTAAAAGTGCCAAAGGAGAAAACCTCACTATGTGTAAAGTTAAAGCATTACACAGAGGAATTTGACAATTTTTTGTCAGGTTTGTGAGAATGTACCCTGTTCTCAATGTTTTCAAGTCTTGCAACCAGTTGCAATTATTCCATATAAGATGTAAGGATCATCCTACACTTCACAACTTATCTGCATAAGCGTTTATTAGCATTCACTGCCACAAATGAAGAATAAATGACAAATCACAATTAGAAAGTAAATGACAGTGTTATTGAAAGCACTCATGGTAGGATGTCAATTGTTTTATTATGAGCAGGTTGGTAAAATAAAGGATGTCCCTAGCTCATTTTATGCAGCGCACATGATGTTGTGAGTGTGGTTAGCGGAAGAGAGAGGTGGTGGTTGGAGAATGTATTTGTTCATCCAACATGCAGTTCTTTTCCTAGCAAGCTGCTCTATTCAGCATGTTTATTGCTTTGCAACCAAAAATGTATTTGGAACAATGGAGGTGTAACTGATTTAAATAATTTAGGAAATGTTCTACATAAACATCATCAACAAACGAAGGAACACAATCGGAAAGGTAGAATCAGATGACTGAAAAATTCAATGCCATAGCCGGGATTTGAATCACGGATCTCCCGGTTTCCGTCCGGTTGCTCTAACCACTGAAAAATTCAATGCCATAGCCGGGATTTGAACCACGGATCTCCCGGTCTCCGTCCGGTCGTTCTTTACTTTTGCTAAAAGAGTTAGAAAAGTTAGGGACAAGAATTTCATCTAAGCAAAGCTTATATATAAAAACACAATGCCAGAGTGAAGTAATCAAGAGCTTCTGAAGTCTTTAATTGATGCTACTATTTTTTGCCTCTTCAGGAAATGTCTTTCAGAGATCATGATGAGTTAAAGAGCTCTTCAAATGGAGAAAATTATAGGTAGTTGCTGAATATTATGGCAGAAAAAAAAACCCACTTCCCAACTCGCTTAAATAATAGTATTCTTTTCTCCGGACAAGCATCCATGATATGGAATGACTTAATAGAAGCATGGGGGAACATTCAGATAATCCAGAAAATTAAACAGAAATCTTGGCAGTTCAATTTGTTGCATGTGGAATGAAACCATAGGCATTTAGAAATGTCAGTTGTGTATAGTGTTTAGGTATGCTGACTTAAGGCAATCCATCAGTGAAATTTGGTAAAACAAAACAAAGAAACAAAAAAAAAGTTAAAATTTTCTATTTTTTTTTTTTTTTTGTATTTTTATTATACTTATAATTTGTATTTTCATGCTACACTTTTGTTTTTTAATATCAACAATTTAAAAGGTGCAAATGCTATTTAATTGGTCCTGTACCATTTAGGTGAAGCACTGCATTGAACTTTAAACCTTCATTTTTCTCAATTTTTTCAGCATTTTTTACTGTTGAAAATGCTCCTTGGGCCACAGTTTATAGTTTACCAACTTAAAATTTTGGAAGCTTCATAAATTATGTATTTAAAAATTGTTATCCACTAGTTAAAACATATTAAATAGTTCAGTTGAATTAATTTTCATAGCTTACATTGAAAAAGTCAAAAAATTCAATAACATGTATAGAAGTTTTTTCTCTTAAACTAATTAAAATTAAGAAATGCCTGCACAAAAATTTATTTGTTTGAATATTAAATTAAAATTAAAATTTTAGGAGTGATATGATAAACCGCAGGGTCCAAGGAACATTTCATATGATCTATCAAAAAGTTATAAATATAAATATCTTAACAACGGTTTGATATAGCTAGTTAAAATCTTGTGTACTATATGTTTTACATTCTGGATATATGGTAAAAAGTCAAAGCAATCAGAAAAAAGCTGTAGATTTTGGATTTTCACAGATGCATTGCCTTGAAAGGAGAAATTCAAGAAAGGTTCATTTGATTCATGGATGTGATGATTGTACAGCCAAACACATGAATGCCATTCAGGCGATAAATTAATTGGTCAAACATATGATAGTGCAGCTGTCCATACTGGGCACTATAATGACCTGGCCACAAAAGCTAAAACGAAGCATCTACAAGTATTATTTGCAATTTGTTCATTAATTAAACTTAGTTTTACAGTCTCTGTAAAGAACAAAGTCTTGTAAAATACTTTTATGATGTTTCTGGCTTTGCATCTCACCCCTCAAACCAATTCCTCCAAACAAAACCTCACTCTTAATGAAATAGTCAATGCCTGCTTACCTTTTGTTGTTCCAACAATATGGTTATACAACTGGTATAGAAATGATTTACGACCTCAAAGACCTAACTAATCTACTTAATTAAACACACTGTTGCTAATAATACAGAATTTTACCCTGAAACTAGCTTTTATGCTAAAGGTTCTGCTAAGAACCTACTTATTTTGAATTTAATTTCATGTTGGAAATTTTCCATTTAGTTCAGCCAAGGGCTGAGAAACTCTTTAAATTGGTACTGAAAAAGATATGTGACACAGTTTTCTCTTTGGGAAAAATAAAGGAATTTAAATACTTCCTTCAATGCCTACATGGTGAGTTTAATGCTTAATGGAATAAGATTAACCACGTCTTTGCATCAGACTCTAATTCAATCACAGAATATTCCAGGAAGAGTCAATGATTGGACGCTGTCAGAGATGATCCTGAAACCCCATTTTAGCGGCTGTATTATAAAGTACTGGATAATTTTATAGTTCATATCAAAGAAAGCCTTTCTTATCTATATCAGTGCAATGTTTTGTTCTGTTGGATTTCCTAAAGTTTGAAGAGTACTCCGTTATTTTCCAAAATCTCATCTTCAGCCTCGCATTAAATAACCTTATTGACATTTTCTTGAGGCACAGGGCTAAATTCTGAACTTACATCTATAGTCCATAATCATCAAATTACAGTCAGTCTCGGAATTCAATAATTATTTAATAGAAAATGGCCTTAGTGAAAGTTTCCCACAGCTGTCAACCATCATAAAATTAATTATGATGATACCAGCTTCAAATGCCACAGCACCAAGATCTACTTCAGGAAATCAACAGCTCAAGATTGCCTCAACTTAATTTCCATAGAAATTATGTGTCCTTAATTTTCATGGAAAAGGCTTTGTTTATGGAACATTAAAAGCCACCAGAAATTTCATTATGCAGTTATAGACATTTTTGCCACCAAGTACAGAAGAATTGATCTGAACTACAAGTACGTGAGGTGATATGATTATTATTATTATTATTACTTATTTAATGTTCCAGTATATAATTATAGACCTACCTACAAGCGCATAGCTCTCACAACAGCTTCATCCTACACATCTAAAAAACCAAGTTGCCACTGCTTGCAACACTTATCCATGTCGCTCATCAGGCCCATGCTTTGAAGACCACATCTCAAAAGCAGTTGTTACTCACTGAACCTCAAGCTCAGAAATCTTATTTTGAAAGTGATCTGTGCTGTGCTATGGTTTGTGTTGATATCCCTATTTGGAAATTAAAACATGCAGTGCTGTGTGAGTTTCTTAAGAAATAGACATGTGAAACTGTGCCAGATGAATCTACAATCAGAAAGAACTATGTACGTGACTTATATATAGAAACAATCAACTCTATTTGTTTGGAAATTGGTGATGATCCCATTTGGGTCCCAATTGATGAGACAACTGAAGTACAGGGAAGACATATTGGAAATGTTATTGTGGGCATGTGAAAGGTAATGGGGTGAGTAAACCTGTGTCTGTGAGGTGTTACACAAATGCAACCATCAAACTATTGCTAAATTATTTAATGATGCACTGGAACTTTTGTGGCCCGATGGGGTGAAACACAGCAATGTCTTTCATCTTGTGATGATGCAGCACCATATATGCTGCCACAGCTTTGAAAGCTTTATATCCTAAAAGTTACATCTCACATGTCTTGTGCATGCATTCTATTGCATAGCAGAACTGATTCGATCTAAATTTTCTAATGCTGGCATACTAATTTTGAATACAAAGAAAGTATATTTTAAGGTTTAGAACAGATTTACTAAAATTCAAAGAAATGTTTCCTGAGCCTCCACTCCCTTCTCAGCCAATTTTAAATAGGTGGGGAACTTGGGTTGATGCTGTAGGCCATCACGCAAAGAATTTTGATTCTGTGAAGCAAGTTCTCCAGCATTTTGATTCCCAAGATGCAGTTTTTGCAGAAACAGCAATCATTTAGTGATTAAAGTTAAAAATGGTATTGCCTAAATCCTGTGCAATTTTTCGCATTTAAGCATTGCCATTAAATCTTTGAAGACGTCTTCTTCCAAACTCTTAAGGCAGCCTTCCACTTCTCTGGAAAGTCTACAAGGGCCAGTTGGAGCTGCAGTTAAGGTTAAGCTCTCTTCCAGTTTGCAGAAAAACATAACCAGTGCTATTAAAAGTGTTAAATAAAGGTAGTACCGATATCTTTGAAATTGAGTGCATACTAGAAGATTTGTGCAAGTTTAAATATGCACCCATTACTTCACTTGAAATTAAACAATCATTTAATCAGTACAAAGTCATGTTACGCGATAACAGGCAAAATTTTATATTTGACAATTTGAAACACATGTTTCTTCCTTATTGTTATGGGGTACATAATTTGAAATACCTGTTACATTCACATGACTTTCACTACCCTCTATCGCTTATTAGTGGGTATACAAATTGTTCTTACGGAAGTTTATTTTCTTATCTACTTCATTTTAATCCAGATAAACCTTTCCAGAAATAACTGCATTACACTTTTTATTATACATATATAGCGATTAGCAACAGTCAAATGTTTTAGAACTAGATGCTCTATGCTGGCCTTAAAATTCCATACTCTCTCCATGACATTGCAAGAAACGGATGAAAATCGACAGGACTTCAAAACAATGGCTAAGTATTGATTAATTCAAACCATTATTAATGGATATCTCAGAAATGGCTGGTGTCATAAAATGTATTTGAAATAAATGGTGTTTGAAAGAGATCTACATTTTTTGTATAGCATATTTTCCTCTGTTGCTGAACGTTTACCAGTTACACAAGTTTATACAAAATTCCTTCCAAATGATGACTTCACAAATTATTCCGAGAAAATTAAGACAATATTTTAATTGTCATGTAAATATCTTTAATATATGGTATTTTAATCAAAATCATTAGCCATTTTTCAGAAAATAATAAATTTCAAAAAATCTTATATGTAAAGGGTAGTTTGGGGTGGGGAGGATTTTCTTGAAAATCGTGTCACATCTTTGGAAGGTACTGAACCTAAATGCCAAGTTTGGTACTTATTCAGCTTTTCATTTATGAGTTATGTTATACTAGGAGAGATGGACACATAGACCTTTTTCTAAATTTTTCTTTTGGGGGGGGGATTTAGGAAGCTTCAAAACATGTACTTCTGGTTAACTTTTGGTATCAAGTTTTTGGGTGGAATGCAATACCTTCTCTGCCTACTATGTATGTGGTAGAGAAAATAAAAATTAACAGCTATATGTAATTTTTGAGTTATTTACAAACATCTCCACATTATTATACCTAGCTGTAGTATTGGATCCATAATATGGTATGTTAAGACAAGTGATTCTCTAGGTTGCTGTTGCTGATTAAAACGTATTTCAAGAGAATGTAGGGGAATTCTAATATTATGTTACATATTTCTTGGTATTTTAATGGTTTTGTTATATATTTCCAGATCTTTAAATACATATATGTTATTACTGATTTCCGTGTCCTGTTAATGTGTTATTTCATGAAGCAATAAATGGAAAAAATTGATACTGTGCTTGTGAACATGTAAAGAACTTAAAGAATGTTACTGAATGATTAATTGAACAATCTTGTCATATAAATTTAGAAGGAAGTGACTCAGGACAACAAATTTGAAGGCCATGACAGTCCAGAATCTGAGAACAATGAAGATATCAACAACCTGCCAGGATCCTTTAAGAAGGCATTGATGGGTGGTATACCTGTGCTTACCTTCATCCCCAAATGCTTTGTAAAGCATAGCATTTCACAGTTATTGAAATGGCAGGATAACCGGAATAGAAGGAATTTTATCTGTCTCCAAATTTTATGTTCCAACTCAACCTAGAATTCTTCAGAACATTTGAGATTAGGCAGTCCCTAAGAAATGGAAGCAATGGCTCCCAAAACTAGTCCCTTATACGAGGTGTGATAAAAAAGTAATGGACATTTTTTTAATTTTGCAAGCTTTATACATGCGATGTTCAAAACTTTTGTTTTATCTTGTTGGGACACATGTTCCTGATGTATGTTTGCATTTTCAGCTATTTTGAATATTTAGTTTATTGTTGACAATCGAAAAAGTTATACGTGTTTTTGAGTGCTTGGCGAATTTTTACTTTCGAAAAAGATGGATCAAAGAATTTGTATTCAATTTTGTTTGAAAAACGGAACAAAGTGCAACACCGTATTCAAAATGTTGACTGTGGCTTTTGGCGAATCTAGTATGAGTAAGACAAGAGTTTACGAGTGGTATAAACATTTCAAAGAGGATCGAGAAGATGATGACCGCCCTAGCACATCAATTACTGACAACAATGTGGAAGAAGTAAAGAAAATGGTTCTGGAAAATCGCCGAATCATCATCAGAGAGGTTGCTGATGACGTCGGCATATCCTTTGGCTCATGCCAAGCAATTTTTTTTTGGGGGGGGGGGATATTTTGGCCATGAAACATGTAGTAGCAAAGTTTGTTCCAAAATTCTTGAATTTCGACCAAAAACGACGTTGCGTAGACATCGCTCAAGAATTGCTGAATGAGTCGAAAACGATCCAGAATTTCTAAAGAAGGTGATGAAACATGGGTATATGGGTTAGACTCAAAAATAAGGCCCAATCGTCCCAATGAAAACTGCCTGAAGAGCCAAGACCAAAAAAAAAAAAAAAAATTCAACAAGTTCGACCACATGTGAAGGTTCTTCTCACTGTTTTCTTTGATTATAATGGGATAGTACATCAGGAGTTCCTGCCTTATGGTCGTACAGTCAATAAGGAATACTATCTGGAAGTTATGGGCCGTTTGTGTGAAGCAATGTGAAGAAAACGACCAGAATTGTAGCAAAACCACTCGTGGAAATTGCATCACGATAATGCACCCACTCACACCTCAATGCTTGTTCATGTTTTGACAAAAAACAAAACCATTATGCTGCCTCAGCCATCATATTCACCGTACATGGCCCCCTGTAACTTCTTTTTATTCTCAAGACTGAAGAGAACCATGAAAGGACAACATTTTGCCACCATTGATGAGATAAAAGCAGAATCGCTGAACACCATAACGAAAAGAGTTCCAGAAGTGCTTCTAAGATTGGAAAAAGCGCTGGCACAAGTGTATTATATCTGAGGGGGATTACTTTGTAGGAGATAAAGTTGATGTTGATGATTGATTAAAAATTCTTTAAGAAAATTCCCGTTACTTTTTGATCACACCTCGTAAATTAAACTGTAAGTGACTTAGTGTAACATACCAACTCCACAAATATAAAAGTGTAATTTGTATGTTACTGCTACTAAATTCCTCTAGACATTAATTAGGCAAGGATAGCCAAAGCTTGTAAGTTGTACTGTCTATTTCTACTTGAGCAATTTCAACTAAAACGAAATGCACTGCAAAGCACAGAATCATAGAACAGTGAAGCATTACTGACATTCAATAGGAGTCACGGTTTGCAAATTAACTTGCTTTGGAATTTACTCAAAATAGTTGCAGCATTCACTCCCATCCTCTGACTGAGCAATTGCTGATTGAAGCTATTTCATGTCTGCTATCCTCTGGATGAATGTGCAAGAGTCTAATGAGAGGACATCCAAGTTTTATTAAGCGCTCCTTGGTTTTGAATATGTATATTTTCTCCTATACCATTACTTCTACAGCTTTCTGGCCTGTTTTAGTAGCTGTGCTTCCAGTTATATTTCATGCTGATTGTTCCAAAAACTGTTACATCCGCTAACTAATCCATTTGCTAATTCCTTGTTTCTGAAGCATTCCTTGGTCCTGTTGACCAAATCTATATCAGAAAATCTAAGAGAAATCTGGAAACAATATGTAGATATGTGCAACACATTGCCACTCACTTACTACTTCCTACCTCATAATCATCAGCATCAAATATCCATTCATGTACTTTGGGTAAAACTAGCATTTGTTTCCAACAGTGAATTGCTCTACAATAACAGGATAGAATAACACTGGTCAACATTGATCCTGCGGTATAAAGGAAATTGTGTGACTTTAATGGAAATCAGTGCCCTAATTTCAAAAATGAAGTCCAGAAGTCCGTTTTTGGCTATAACATCTAGTTTTTATCATATGTGCATATATATAGTACTAAATTCATTTAGCTTATACAGCTTACTGCTATGTTTCATTATGTTATTCTAAATCTGTTGTTGATTTTCTTCCTAATCGGCTCACTTCTGTCCTCCCTTATCACCCAGATATTTATGTTCCCAGCACTTATCAGTTTTGTTCTGTGTGTCAGGTCTGTCTTCTTGTAAGTATTTATGTTTACATTTACAGCTTCATAAATCTCAACTTCAGTTGAGCTGAAAACTTGAGTTAATATACACGTTTGCCTTCTATATGTGTAGCACTAAAATAAAAGTTTGAGTATTGCTTCTACATCAGGATTATGCAGGGCAGTGTCTAAAACGTCCTCGGAAGTTCTGTTACATTTGTGGGTGTTACGTGTTTGACAGGAAGGTACATAAAATAGACTCACAAACAAAGAAACTATATTACTCATATTTCAAAGAGAAAGTTGGTGACCAGGATAAATTGTTTACATCTCATATTGCATGTAACAGTTCTGTTGAGGGTCTACGTTATTGGTATGAAGGAAAACTGAAGGCAATGCCGTTTGCCAAACCACTGATATGGAGAGAGCAGCAGAATCACCATGACAACTGTTACTTTTGCATGTGCAAAGTTGCTGGCTACAAAAAACTCAGCTACACAGCTTATTCCTCATGGAGCCAAACTACCCATACCTACACCACCAGCAGACTTCAATTTTAGTGAATATGAAAGCAGCTCCATGACTTCCAACAATGATCCAGAAGAATTTGACAATTCACCACAACAGTTTAATCAATTTGAGTTAAATGATTTAGCGAGGGATTTAGCCTCACAAAACAAAAAAGTGAATTACTGGGCTCAAGACTACAGGAGAAGATTTTGTTATCACCTGGCGTTACATTTTTGTGGTATAGGAATCATGAAATACAGTTCCACAAGTACTACACAGAAGATCAACTTGTGTTTGGTGTGGATGTGTGAAGAATTGGGTAGGAAGCATATCAGCCAAGTAACTGGCATCTTTTCAACTGATCCTTACAAACGAAGTCCTAAGGCAGTGTTACTTCATACTGGCAACAAGTTAGCTTAAATACCGCTTGCACATTCTAAGAATCTAAGAGTGTCTTATGAAACTCTGAAACGTGTTCTTGAGAAAATTAAGTACCGCGACCATGAGTGGCAAATATGTAGTGACTTGAAGGACATTGGTCTGTTACTAGAACAGGGGGGGGAGGGTTTACACAAAATTCCCTTGTTTTCTTTGCAAATGGGATGGCAGGATGAAGGACAAACATTGGGAAACTAACCACTGGCCTGAGAGGTAGCAACTGGAACCTGGATCAAAAAATGTTACTAATGTGCCTCTTGTTGATCATAACAAAATTCTACTCCCTCCATTACACATAAAACTTGGCATGAAACAATTCGTGAAAGCACTTGACAAAAATTCCCCTTGCTTCCAGTACTTATGCACAAAGTTTCCATCATTGTTACAGGCTAAAATGAGATGGAGTATTTGATGAACTAAAATAAGGAAATTGATTAAAGATGTTAATTTTGCCAGCTCTATGAATGAAACTGAAAAAGATACATGGAATGGATTCAGAGAACTTGTTAATAAATTTGTGAGCAATGTGAAAGACCCTCAATACAAAGAAATTGTCAGGAATATGCGGTAAATTTCAGACTGCTCGGCTGTATTATGAGTTTGAAGCTTCATTTCCTCAAGTCACATATTGACTACTTCCCATCAAATTTAGGAGCTGTAAGTGAAGAGCAAGTTGAAAGGTTTCACTAGAACTTGCAAGATGTTGAACGATGTTATCAGGGACGTTGGGATGTACATATGATGGCCGATTACTGGTGGTTCTTGCACGTGACAAACCTACCAGAGAACACTCGAGAAAATCATGTACACTGAATTTCCATGGGAAAAGAAAAAGAGAACATACATTCTCAAATTCAGGTGTACTTTCATGTTATTACTCTTCTTTATTTTCTTTAAAAGCTGTATATGTGTGTGTGTGTAATATTTATGCCAATTTTGCAATTATATTTTTATTGAATATTGTCATATTACCAAAACAAGATGTGCTACGGAAAAACGAAGTGCACTTTTTAATTCTGTGCAACAAATTAGTAAAAGTCACCTATTTTTAATCATACCACAGAAAAAAAGTTTTCATTTGTAACCTAGTGTAATTTAAGTCTACTAAGTTAAGGTAAAATTATTTGTTACACAGCAACTTCAAGACATACATTTATTACCACTTTATATTTGATTTGTTTCAGCAAATCACAAAAGTCTCTGAGGCTTTGAGATTCCAGAGAGCAGTAATACATAAACAATTATAAAAATAAATTGTTTAAAATTAGTCTTGAAGGAAGTGTAGATCAACTTCATGTTTTCTTCCTTTTTGTTTTTCCATTCACTTAAAAAAGAATTGTCTTCCATTGATACATATTATTCATTTAAATGCAACTATAAACAATGTAAAAAGAATTTACAGTTTAGAACATAGGTTGTGTAGTTTTTATCTTTTAAGGTCCAAAGCTCCAAAACGGAGTTAAATAATTATAGTTCAGGTTATGATTCTCACCTTAATTCCTTATGTTTTCATCCTTCAACAATGTATTTAAGTAGAGACAGACGTAGTTATCAGTTTGGATGTAATACAGGCATAATTCACCATCCATGTTGTGACATATGTATACATAATTAAGATAACCCTTTGTTTTGTTTTTTTTAATTTACCTCTGTAAACAATCTATATTCCCTTATGCTTTTTAGGCAGGAAAAAAAAATGCTCTCCAAGAACCCTATCATTTGGGAAACCTTGTAGACTAAACTAATCTATGAAGCCTTTGAAGTAGGGATAACTAAATGTTCTTTTCATATGCACAGGAATCTATGAAGCCCTATGAAGTAGGGATAATAGCAATGCTCTTATTCATATTCGCAGGAATTAAGCTACAGTCATTAAAAATAAAATATCACCTAACAGATAATAGTTAATTTTTAAATTTTCATAAAGTGCTATTTTAATAAAAGTATGCAAATGAAAATTAAAAATGTTTAATATTAAAACTGTCAAAAGTAATAACATAAAAATACAGTTAGCCTCTTGAACTAATGTAACATACTGGGTGCTCAAATACATTTATGCTTGTGTTGTCATACCTACAGTGACTGAGCATTTTCTCGACCTTATGTAAGATCCACTAGTTCATCAGAGAGCCTATAATTGTAGTTATTGAATTCTTTTTCCTACCATTTCATGTCTCTTTTGTTATTGAAACTAAAATGGATATGACCACCAAACATATTTTTCTTTGGGGTTATTTGAAAGATTATAGTACATGCTTTCAGTGCAACTTTCAGATAAATGTGCAAACTATAGGATAATATTAAAAGTTGCATTTGTCTCGCCATTTGCTTTTATTTGTTGAATACTTGTGATCAAAGTTCTCCCTTTTTCAGATTCTTTAGTTCTTGTTTAATTATATTCGAGTTTATTTCATTGCTTTCAATTTTTTATGATATGAGAATCAGTACTGTAGGTATTTCTAACAATTTTTTTCACAACAGCGAAATTTTAGAAGTAGAATGGTACTTCTACCCTATTCATGAATAGCTTACATGCCTACATCATTGCTTTCCATCAGAGATTGTATAATGAAACTTACTCTAGGCCTACAATTATAATTTAGATCCCAAAAATATTGGAACACCCAGTATACCTTGTGTACTTTCTTAAATACGAGGTACGTCCAGAAAGTAAGTTCCGTTTCAATTTCTCTCCGCTGCAGCGCTGCGATCGCAGTTCCGCACATGCACGGTAGACGCTCTGTATCAAGGAGAAGAAACATGCGACATTTTGAGATCGCTGTCAGCCACGTACGCTTTGTTGTGCTTGTTTACAATGTCAGTGTTGATTGAAAATCCTGCCGCTTGTGAAATCAGATCTGTGATTCGTTTTCTGAATGCTAGGAAAGTGAAACCAATTGAAATTTATCGGCAAATTTGCGAAGTTTACGGACAAAATGCGATGAGTGATTCAATGGTGAGAAGATGGGTCCAACAGCTCAATGAAGGACTTAGTGAAGTGCATGATGAAGAACGAAGTGGGCGTCCATCTTTGGTTACAGAAGAACTGGTTCACGCGATTGATGACAATATCCAGGAAAACCGCAAGTTTACAATTAGTGCTCTCGCTATGGAATTTCTCCAAATCTCACGATCACTAATTCATGAAATTGTTACCGAAAAACTGAAATTTCGTAAACTTTGCTCTCGTTGGGTACCAAAGATTCTTACTGAGCAACACAAAACAAACCGGAAGGGTAGTGCACTTCAGTTTTTGACCCGTTATGATGAAGGCGGCGAAGAATTTCTGACACAGATAGTCACAGGAAATGAAATTGGGTTTCTTACGACACCCCTGAAAGTAAGCGGCAATCAATGGAATGAAGGCACACTTCATCCCCAGCAAAGGCTAAGCCGAAACAAATCTTGACACCTCGAAAAATGATGTTCACAGTGTTCTGGGACTGGAAAGGCATCTTACTCATTGATTTCTTACCGCGTGGTCAAACAATCAAAGCAGATGTTTATTGCGAGACACTTAGGAAATTGCCCCGCGCAATACAGAATAAGCGCCGAGGATTGCTGTCAAAAGGTGTTGTTTTTCTTCACGACAACGCACGACCACACACTGCAAATGTGACGCAAAACCTCCTACAGGGATTTGGCTGGGACGTGTTTGACCATCCTCCGTACAACCCTGACCTCGCTCCTAGCGACTTTCATCTGTTCTTGGATCTCAAGTCTTTCCTTGGGGTCAACACTTCAACAATGACGAAGAGCTGAAAGAAAATGTTTCCAACTGGTTGAAGACACAGGCGGCAAATTTCTATGAAGAAGGTATACAAAAACTTGTGCCACGCTATGACAAATGCCTGCAAAATTTCGGCAGTTATGTGGAAAAGTAGTTTAAGAGTTGTAGAATTTTGTGCAATAAATAAGTTTTCTGTATCTGTACACAATTTAATTTTATTACCAAACGGAACTTACTTTCTGGATGTACCTCGTAAATTATTCTAGAAGTTCTAGCAAAAGTAACTGAAGTATAATAGATTTACTAGTTATTAAGAATACCATCAAGCATTTTATCAGCAAACAAATACGTTGGCACAATTTTCATTGTTGTCCAAATTTTACCCATTTGTTTTGTTTTTTCATAAAAACAAAGATTTTTGCAGAAATGATCAATTTTCGCGAAAATTTGCGACAAAGTTATAGCCATAAATTGGTCACATTTGTCATAAATCATGCATGTACTTTTACTGCAACTCTCCATTACATTTCACATTAACATTAATAACAAAAAACCCAGCCCTGCCAATTAACATAAAAAGAACAGATTAAAAATTGTGACAATAATAATTGTGATGTCCCTCATACAATTCTTGAATGCAAAGCTTTTAAAGGACACTACTTGCATGCAAAGTTTAGTGCATTAGGCATTTGTGCTAAGTGCAGCACAAAGAAGCTATGTGCCAACTATCACTATATTTCAATCTCAGGTAATGTAAACCTTTCTATTAGTATTTCCTATACTATTTGCAATTACTAAAAGTTTCAGCTTAAAATCAAGGATTAATATTCATAATTAAAAATACTCTATGCTAACCTCTGTTAACTTATTTTATACTTTAAAAAATGAAATGGCCACCAAAATTTTAATACATTAAAACTACAAAGATACCTTAATTATGCTGCCCATATATCAACCAGGTTCAGTAGCAATCATCTTGTTCTTTAATCATACATAAGTATGAAACCTTCATCAGAGTCATTAAAAGCTATTCTTACAGCCACAAGCTGTTTAGAAGGAAAGCCTAAATTTTAGTGATTGCTGTAACTGGTTTTCTAATTTGCATCTCTTTTATAAAATCCAGGTAAGAGGATAATGGTTTAATACATTTGTACTCCTTAACTACATTGTATTAGGATGACTATGGAGAACAACTTAAAATAAAAACTTCTAATTTACAATAGTGAGAATAGTGAGCATGATAGACAAGGAAACTATTTCTAATCTACTCCACAAAATATAGTATGCTTATATGTGATTAAAAGGAAAAGTGCATATCAGGGCTTTACCTTTTCTAACAACACAGTTAACAATTTCTCTTTGCCATAACAATTTTCAAAGTCCCTCCACCTTTAGAACAATTTACATATAATTAACTTCACCAACTATAACTTGTTTTTCATAGCCATATCAATACACTATGAAACAAACTTTTTATGTTCAAAGTGTTGTGAAAAGCAACCAGTGTTGGGCAAAAATGCATCTACTCCAGTTGAAGGCATATTCAACACCTGCCTGCAATTGGGAGATTTAAATCCACAATAACAGCATTTGTAAACTGGAATTTGTTTAAAAAGACTGTATCTATAGTTACATGAAGTGTATGTAGCGCAGGAGGTTCATCATTTACAACTTTGGAAGTTAAAAGAATTACAATTCTGCACTTGGGCTTATAAGAATCTATATAATCTTTAATGCATTGCTTGAGGTTATTTATTACCTGCTGTTTGTTTCTTTTTGCTACCTTTCAGTGTTCATAAAAACTAGAGTTCACAAAACTAAACAGCATGCAAAGTTCAGATGGGAAGTGGCTTTAAGTTCTAATAAACTTTAACTTCCAATTGCAGCAGTTGATTTTGTATGTACTTGTCGGCAAAGCTTACATGTGCATCAGCTGGAATTGGCAATGCAGTATGTGACATCATTGTATACATTGTATTTTTCAAAGTGCCATCATTGGAAGAGATCACTAGGTGTTGCATTTGGCAAATAAATGTCTATTATGTTATGCAGCAGGAAATTACTTGGGATATCATAATAATATCACAATGAAAAGTTAATGGTATTTAATATAAATGTTTACATTATTATAAGTTGTGTCATAATAATAGAAAATATACTTAAACTGAGATTACTGATTGGAAAGGTAGAATTAAGACTGAAAAAGTGCCATAGCTAGGATTTGAACTATGGAATTTTGGCTTTCCGTAACATTGCCCTAATCTTAAGACTACACAGGTCATGTGAGAAAAAAAAATTATCATTGAGTTTATGAGATTACTGATGTTCATACAGGTATTCAATCAGAACTTGATATACCATATTTCTCTGAATGTGAAACAATTTTTTTTTTTTTTTCAAAAGCATTCACTTTGAACACCACAGGTGATCTTGTATTCATGATATATACTTTCCCAATAGCATACAGAAAGAAATAAAACTTCAAAATTTACACATTTATGATGAGGGGTATGGGATGCATGCTAGAAATGCTGAAGGGTGACAGTAGACCAGCTGGTTTCTGCATATTTATTTCACTTCATAGGTGAACTAAGTAAACTAGCCTAACAGGTTTTAGACAATATTCCAGGGTTACAGACCTTGCTCTATAGTTTTCTTTACAGAGTCAAAATAAAACTTCAAGATTTCCTTTTCTAATTGGTGGTTTGGCAGTCAATAGCAGCAACAGACACAACCAATAAGAGCTCCTTCCTTGTATGGGTGAAAACAAGAAAAGGAAGCCTAGTGACTATATCATACATACATAGCGCCATGATATTTTTGGCAACTTTATACACTGAAATATTGGCTATCCACATAAACAACGCTAAAGCTTGTCACCATTGCAAACACGAGTAAGGTTTGCAGACTAGTAGCTTTACAGATAACTGTTTGTAAGCATACTTGCCCTTCACTGGCTTGCACTATGTAAGTATAAATATGGATTTTTCAAGACCAATTGCTATAAATGCTGATTTGCTTGTTATAAATATAATGTAAAAATTTGTTGAAAAATGTTGAATGCTTTTTATTCATCAGATCATAAAGGTTTGGTTTAAAAGTCTGTGAGTAACAAATTATAAAATTCAATGCTGATGTTCAACTAGAAGTACATTTTATCAATACATTTTTGGAACCCTGTGTCAGAATATCTTGGCTCTGAGATTATTTTGACGTTGCATATTTGAACACTGCTGGAGGGACCTCAGTCAAATGAGGGTATAAATCCCCTCTTAAAAGAGAAACTTTGTACAAAAGTAATCAAATTTTAAAGACATAACCTGAGAATTCAATTACTTGGATAGATATCTTTTTATCCAAGATTTGTTTAAACTTTTACAGGCTTCATTTATAAAGCCATCAAGACAGTTGGTCCTTAAAGAAGCAAAAATAACCTCTTCCAAATGTTTACAGCTGGAAAGGTTGGTGAAAATAATGTAAACTGATGGACGTTCTGCTGTATCAAAAACCTTTGCACTGTACATTCATACAATCTTTCCAAATGCTCCCTTTTCTTTTCATACTTAGGTGACTGGGCGTGTGAATGCATAGGGGACATAAATATCATAAAACTTTTAATGTTACATTTAGTTACATGCAACCATGCCATGACAGGTAGAACAGAGCCAATTCATTTATGAGTGTTCATAAAGAAACAAACTAAGAACAATCGTGATTACCGGAGCCACATGGTTGATTTGCAGATCTAGTATAGTTATGAGAATTCTTATACACATACAGAAATTGGGACATTTGTACGTGGTATATGGGGTAGTTCTCATATACAAATGCACAAGATTTTTTAACCTTTAACCAGCCCAGGGAAATGTTCCCTTGTCTTTGGGCTACAGAAACACTGGCTTGAAATGCTGACACACTCATAAAATCACACTGCTATGTTACTAAACTATATGTATGTTCATGTATACCAATTTCTTTAAAATAATTAGGTAAAAGTAATTTTCAAACCTATTTTGCATTGAACATAGATCTGTAAGCAGCATTTATGAAAATTATTTAAAATCTTGTTCATTTAGAATCTGGAAATACAAATTTAGAAGTTTTTAATACTTGAATTACAAATGTTAGTTAAGCTTTGTATTTGGTAACTGAGTGTTCAAATTTATTTGGGTTCTTCCTGTTATCATCCTTAATAAGCCACTTTCCTTGGCCACATATAGGATCCATGGGTTCATCATTAAGTCCTATTATCATTGTTATTGAATTTAGTTTAAGGCAATGTATCGGTGAAATTTATTTTTTGATTTCTTATTATACTCATAACTTGTACCTTCATGGGTTTTTAATACCAACAATTTTAAAACTACAAATGACTATTTAGTTGGTCCTTTGAACATTTAGGTAAGGCAAGACATTGAACTTGAAACTCCATTTTTCTTAATTCATTTTTCACCACCCAAAACATTCCTTGGGTCACAGTTCACAACTTAATAGCTTGAACTTTTCAGAGTAGCTTCAGAATTAGAGATTTAAAAATTGTTGGCACTAGTTAAAAAAATATTAAATAGTTCAACTGAAATTAATTTTCACGCTGAAAAAGTTGTAAAATTCCATAGCATGTATACAAAAAAAATTATCTTAAATTAATTAAAATTAAGAAATGCCTACACAACAATTTCTTTAAGTTCATATACTAGGCTCAAATGGGAACAATACAATAAACTATAAGGTCCAAGAAGCATTTCAAATTATGATATAAAAAAGTGATTATGAATAAAACAATATCTTAAGAATAGTTTGACATAAATTGTTAAAATGTTATGTTTTATACTCTGAGTATATGGTCAAAAAGTCAAAGCAATCAGATGAAAACTGTAGATTTTTTAATTTTCACAGATAAATTGTCTTAAATTGTTTTTTCTGACAATTCATGACTTTTTTTGTTACCGACAGAAAGCAGTTAGCGAGTTTCAAAACTTTTGATTTATTAAGGCAAATTTACTCAGTGCAACTACCAGACTTTTTTCTTTTAATTGGGGGGGGGGGGGATGGGTTAATCTAAAATGTTGAGTATTTGCAAGATGCCCCAAGGACTTGAGAGTAGATGCAGAAATAATCACCATTATCATCCCAGACCTACTACAGGACATGGTATTAAGTCGTAGTATGCATGTTCAATGCAACTTTCAATTAAATGTGTAAACTGTAAATTAATTTTAGGTACTGAATAATATCTGGCAATCATTGTACAGGCAATCTTATTGCATTTATCTGTTATTTGTTTGTGATCCAATTTCTTTATTTTTCAGATTCTTTAGTTCTCATTTAATTGTTATATTTATGTTTATGCCTTTGCTTTAAATTTTTTAAATAATGATAGACTAGACTAACATACTTCACTGTACACTTTAGAAATAAATTGATGCTTCCTAATTTTAAACAGCATTCGTAGTTACTATATCATTGCTTTCATCAAAGATTACCTTGTAAAAGTTGCTCTAGGCCTACAATTGTAGTTTACATCCCAAAAATATTTGAACACCCAGTATAACCTTTAAAGCAAAATCACATTCACCAGTAAAAGCAAGATGATTTTGTTCACTTTTGGTATGTATATGAATTTCATCACACCAGAAATATGAAAATGTTAACAAGTTGGTCTTAGAAATGATACAGCTTCTATGAATTCTAATAGTGATAAGACTCATATTGCTTCAAACAAACCAACTACAGTTTCTTGTGGTTTTTCCTATGTGCACAAGCGAGTATCAGAGAGACCTTTCCCACGACACTCAAGACATAGTAGGAAATAGGTAATAAAACTAGGGAAAACTGCAGGAAAAACTATAAGGCAACTCTAATTCCACCTATCTGGCACATGTGATCTACTCCCAACTACCTAAAGATATCATAATATGACCTGAGCAGTTAAAGCAACAGCAAATAAGCTGAATTCAAAATAAATTATACATTAATGATAACGTATGCTCTAGCATGAATGATAATTCATTACTTGCTACCACCCAGGCAGACTTTTTTAACAAAATGACTTTTCAAAAGACCTATGATAACTGTTTGGTCTCATAACCTGGATTGTACAAGTTAAGTCCGTTTATACTCGGAGAGTTTTGCAACTTTCAAGATAACTCATTTTTCATTTATTTTAATATTCACAGCTTTTATTAATGAGTTTAGTTCCCTATGACTGTGCTGGAGTAAGTATTTCAGGAAAACAGCTGATGGTTGCATATAAAATTTATTGAATACGTTATAGAAAATTAATTAGATAATTATGTACAAAGATTTACAATTACTATCAAAACCTGACTGCCTCATTAATAACATCAGATTTTGATGCTAAAAAGTAGCAATTTATTTACAGCATTAAAACTGATTTTACTTAATATTTTCATCTCAACAAAATCTAATATCAGAAAAGACTGGCTGAGAAAGATAGATGGCAAATAGCTGCTAATGGTGAGAAATATCACACAGCAAATTACAGCTTGCTAAACCTACATTAAAATGAGGATTAATGCTGCAAAATAATTTTTGTCTACTTTTTAATAAAATTTTATTATACAAATATAACTGTTTCATTATAAATACATTATAGTTTTGAGAAACACACACACACACACACACACACACAAAAACTGGCTCTGTTGTACCTTTCAGCAGCGTATCTCACTGACTTAAATCCTTTTATTTTTTCATCCTTCTAATAATAATTATACATGGACAATGATCAGTTAGCATACAGGTTTGTTTCCAAAACAGTTTCACATAGTTTTAAATAACTAAATTTAGTCCGTCAGTTAATAATAAGAATAAACAAGAAAAGTGTATAGGAATGCAAACATCAAGTAAGAGACAGTCTTTTTCAAGATAGTCAATATATAAAAGTATGTAATTTCTTTCTTTTACGGAGGGAGTTGTATTTTGGAAAGCATCCTGTACACTGCAGAGAGAGAAACAGAGAAACACTCAAGAAGTAGTCTCTTCTAAGATGTTATCACCACCACAGTCTATAAAACTCCATAAAGGTCTATAATTAACTGGTATGCTGGTTAGCTGTTGTAAATTTCACCACTGCCATTTACCATGGCACCTTGCCTTGTGTCATTTTCCTGTTGTTGTGGTTTGCTTTCTGAATGCTTATCACCATTTTCATGGTGGAGCCTTTTTTTTATTCCATTCTGAGCTGCTTCATGCTGTGTCTCTTGCTTATTTTCACTCTTGTAATCTGCCATCTTAGGGACAAAAGTTGTCCACTCATCTGTCTTCTCATCCAGATACTCAATGCTGTTTAGGAATGTTTTGCCTGCAAGAGTATCAAAATAAAAATGCTTACATTATGCAAAACATGTGTAAACAAAAGTTACATTTTTTACTTTCCCCACTATGTACTTATAATAAGCAGAGGAAGTACTGTAGCCCATCCAAAAATTTTATACCAATATTTCACTTGAAATATACATTTTGAGGACCCCTGGGACTTAATACTTTTCTGAAGTGGAAAATTGCTATTTGCTTTCTTATTGTGGTCATACTGAGAACAGAATTTCAAAGCCATCACATTATAACTTACTCTTAAAAGATGTGACTACTGCTTAAGCCTACTGTATTCCCCTAATCCCCTTGTACCTACAAGGAATTATGTAATAAAACCATTTCTATACATGTCTATCTTGATTAACATGAGACATAAGAATAAGCTTATGTAATAATAGTTTGTTAAAGAATGGGTACAGAAAGTAATGTGAATGTTAACATCAGACATTTTTAGGGAGCATTCATATGTTTAATCATGGTCTGGAAGGGGAAGGGGAGTCATAGCACTGGACTAAATAAAGTGGTAATAAAAACAAATATTTTCAGAATTTAAATTAAGAGTGGGTCGTTATGTAATGACTTTGAAATTCCATTCCCTTTGCATGACCAAGAGAAGAACATTAATGACGACTTCTCATTTGAGAAAAGTATAAGTTTTTTAAACTGAAACCACTTACAAGGAATATCTTGGAAATGCTTATGTCTCCACAAAAGAAATTTACCTGACAAATTGTGTGCTTTAACCAAACCTACATTTTTTGTGCAGTAAGATTTTGTCAATTTCTTATGGTTTACCAGATATGCAAAAGAATGGAGGGATTTGTTTGAAAATCTTCATGTTGCATCCTTGGAAGACACTGAACATAAACACCAAGTTTGGTATCTAAACAACTTTTAGTTTATGAATTATACTGTTCACAGACAGACAAACCTTTTAATAAAAATACTTTTTTTTTTATTCAGGGAATCTCAAAACATGTATTTCTGGTGCAATCTCAGTATCAAACTTTTGGATGGAATACAATACTTCCCCTATTTGCTTTAAGTACATAATAGGGAAAGTAAAAATGTGTTTTAATTATCGTACTGCCCTTTAAATATTATTATTACAGGCTTTAACAAAAAATGTGGTGTGGGGGTAGCGTGTCTCACATTCAAGAAGTCCCAAGTTCGAATCTTGATCGGGATGAGTTAAGCTTTCTTCCGGGATTTTCCCTTACCTCAGAAGATAAATGTCAAGTAACTTCAACCTCAATGGACTCCAGGCTTATTTGAGCACGATTTCACCAATTTCATTCATTGCTCGATATGAGCTACCAGGTTAAAGGAATTTAAAACTTAAAATAAATAAATAAAAGGAACCGGACAAACACAAAAAGGCAACAAGATGGCACGTGATATGGGAGTCATTAGCATGAGGGGAGGGATCAGAAAATGGAGAAGTAAAAAATGAAGTAAAAAATTCTGAGGTGCTACACTCACATGACTTTCTCTACTCTTGTACAAACTATTTTTATAAACTCTTATTCTCCATCTATTTCATATTAATCAAGATAAACATTTGCAGAAACCATCTTTTGACATGCAAAGAGAATTACATTTTACACATAGCGACCAGTTCTAAAAATATTTGACTATTGCTTAAGGCGTACTATGTTCCCCTTGATTTGTAATTGCAAGGGCAATATAGAAATACAATAGCTGGTTGCTAGGTGCAGCACCATTCTCATTGCCACAGATTAATACTCTTTGCATATTCAAGATAAAAAAATGAATAACGAATTCCCATTTAAGAAAATAAGTATTGAAAAATTTAAGGGAATAATAAGCAATATCTCCAAAATGGTTCACTCAACAAAAAAAATGTATATGACATAACTTGTGTATTTTAAAGCGATCTACATTTTTGTGTAGTAAAATTTTGTCTCTCTCTTATGGTTTACCAGTTATGCAAAAGTCGTTCACAATGAAGAATACTTTTGGAGACAATCCCGGAAAATTCAAGATATACATTTTATTTGTCATAAAAATATCTTAAACATATGATATTAATCAAAATCGTTAGAGCCATATTTGAGAAAATTAAAATTTTCGAAGCGCACGCACGCGCGCACACGCACACACACACACACGTTTCCAAAAATGCCTTTTTTGGATTCAGGGGGTCTCAAAACATATATTTCCGGTGAAATCTCGGTATCGAATTTTTGGGTGGAATACAATACTTCCCCTACTTGCTATACGTAGTAGAGAAAGTAAAAAAGAAAAGAAAGAAAAAAGATAGCATGACATAATAAATGAACATAAATGAATTTATTTCTGCAGAGCACAATATGAGTCATTCTGTCTGCCTAAGTGTTTACACTGTGTATACATTAGTTTTATTCAAAGCAGCTTGAAAAAAATTCTGATGGTTACATTCACGTGTTTTTTCTACCCTCTATCGTTTATTAGTGTGTATGCAAACTATTCTTATGAAAGCTTTTTTTTCATCTGCATCATTATAATCCAGATAAACCTTTGTAAAAATAGCTACATTACAGTGTATCATTAGAGATAAAAAGGCAACAGTGATCGTCAGATATTTAAGAAGTGGACCCTATATGCTGACCTTAAAATACCGTACTGTTTCATGCAATCGCAAGAAACAAGTGAAAATCGACAGGACTTGGAAAAGGATCACACAATTGAACAATTCAAACCATCAATAATGGTATTTTGGAAATGGCTGAAAACACAAAAAAAGTTATTTGAAATAAGTTATGTGTTTTAAAGACATCTACATTTTTTGTGTAGTATGTTTTTGTCTATCACTTGACGTTTACCAGTTATACAAGATTATACAAAATTCCTTCCAAATACAGAGGACTTCACAGGCTATTCCAAGAAAATTCCTGATATACATTTTATTTGTCATGTAAATATCTTTAATATATGATATTTTAATCAAAATCATTAAAATTATATTTTAGAAAATTTCGAAAAATGTTCCATGCAAAGGATAGTTTGGGTTGGGGGATTTTCTTGAAAGTCATGTCTCATCTTTGGAAGGTGCTAAGCCAAAATACCAAATTTGATATAATATATAGAAATTGTATATTTGCAACCATTTCTATATATTATATTTAATCTTTTCACTATGTCTTCCGATTTAAAATTAACCAAATTTGGTATTTATCCGATGTTTCATTTTTGTGTTATGCTGTTCCCTCTCCCTCCCTCTCCCTCTCTCTCTCTCACACACATACACACACACACACACACACACACACACACAGACCTCTTTCTAAAAATGCCTTTTTGGATTCAGAGGGCCTCAAAACATCTAATTCTGATGAAATCTCATAATATAACTTTTTGGATGGAATGCAATACCTTCTCTAACTACATGGTACATGGTAGAGAAAATAAAAATTTATGAATATGTTTAAAATTTGGTTAAAAATGGTGAGAAGACTGCCAGTTTACATGGACAGTGCGCCACACATTTAGAACCATCTGGCAGCATAGGCAAAGCTGTGGCCCTGGTTTGAATCCCAGTTGTTTCCTTGGCCCCTACAATCAGGTAACTTTAATATACATTCAGCCTCAGCCCAACTTAAAATTAGATTCTGGTTTTGAAAGCTGGTGTAAAAATTAACCTGTGAAATACAATGAGTGTGATCATAATCATAAGGATAGCTGCAATGGGATGCATGAGCAGGGGTCAAAGTCAGATACTTTATCAGAATAAGTCTTTTACTCCTCTTTCTGTTTCAGCTGAAATTAAGTGTGCAAGAATTGTTGCTCTTTAAATTCCTTTTTTGTTGAAACCAATTGTTTCAACATTTAATTAAGGTGGATAAAAAGATATTTTAAAATTATAACAAAAATGATTTTAAAAGCTCCCTCTTTGGACATAATGCACTCAAATCTTTTTAAACTACAATAACATTTCTTAATATTCATTCCAAAATATTTTAAAAACTGTCACTTTTACTATGGGTAAAGATGTACTTAATCAGCAAAATCACATCTCCTTTTATTAGTTTCATGGATTTGTTCTGGTTTTAACTTTAAGGTATGTTTTCTGTACCAATATTAAAAAGATGTAAAATGTAAAAATGAAAGTATAAATGAAGTTTTCTTTTTTGTATGTTAGTATTTAATTATCCCCAATTCAACTGCTATATAATTTATTAGTTTAGCGCCGGTTGTACAATGCAGTTTTATTCCTTAGATAGCTATTCGACTGTTTTCAGATTTAAAACTAATTTGGTTATATTGCGAGTCATTCATGGCCAGCTTGATATGTTTTGCTGCTTTGTTTTGCTAAAAACTTGTGTAACAATTTGCACTGTTTTCACAATTAGCTGTACCTAAAGTATTATTATTATTATTATTATTATTATTATTATTATTATTATTATTATTATTATTATTATTATTATTATTATTATTATAATAATTATAATAATATCTTATCAGAACTGTTTGCAGTACTACAAAACAATTATGAATGCCCCAATGTGTTTGCATGCAAAATTATAAATCTGCAAGCACATTTTACAAAATACACGCACAGACAGTGTGAGTTCTTGAGATGGGTAAGAGTATGGGAGTGGATAACTTTATTGTCTGTTCAACGACATTTTAGCTCATGGGTGGGGGAGCTGTTCCAGTAGGTAGGGGTTTAGCTACTGGAAGGAGGTGGTGTTTATTTGGTATGAGGCAAGTGAGGGGTAAAGACACGCGATAGTAAAAGACTGTTGGCTGTTTTCCACTGACATGTCACATGTGGCAGAAGTTACAACATACTGTGTACCCCTCTCACCATCTAAAGTTTTACGCAAGAGAAAAGCCACCACACCACATTAGCTAAAGCGTTACTGTACAGAAGTACCTTTTGTGCAAGGTTGTCTCATACTGATATTATATGAGTTTACAGCATTTTTCATTTTCTATGCTCAAAACTGGCTAAAGCACTTAACCTAGTTTCTGTCATTGTATTTCTTAAAATGCCTTTTTAAATGCCTTTGAAAATTACGTTTTAACTGCTGCTGACATCACTGTCAACTTAAGATATAATTGAATCACTGCACGGAGATCAGGTACCCAAACTATCTGCTAATCAGGAATATTAACTGACAGAAGTATTAGAATGCTACATATGAATAGGGCATTAGGAAGCCATTCACATTACAGCTCACACTTTGCTGATGGCAATACTTAATGCAACAGCTTGAAATGTTGTATCAAAGCAATGACATCGAAAGCATTATTTTTTACTGACCGTGTTCTTTATTCAACCAAAACTTGTTTCTAATGTCATTCAGCTGAGAAGTGACAAAAATGAGTTTATCTCCACAGTCATTTGGCGTAAACCACACATTATGTATTCTCAAATAATTTAAACCTTAAGATATGGGAGTTATGAAGGCCTCTAGTAATCTGGTCATCCCCCAGCACCTCCTCCCCGCATCATGAAGCTAGTGTCATTAGCTTCACCATGTTAAACCAGCACACAACCTCCAAATACTGAATTTCACACAGAATGTCACCAGCATTACATTTGTGACTATGTTGAATGATGTTTTTGTATCTTATGAAGTAATCATTCTTTTGTGTTTTGTCAATAACAACCTAACCTTAGTCTTTACATCGCTACACATCATGCCACTGAATTGCTACACTGCATTTTGCATCTATCTTGGATCGCATTTAACTTCACTGTTTCCATTTTGTACCGATAATATTCTAGGTACATTTTCTGTTTTAAATAGCAACTTTATTTTGTCTCTATGTATGTCGTGTTCCAAATAAGAGTCAAATTATCATAGCTCTGTATTTTTTCTCAACTTGAATCTCATTGCCATCATGTTCATTTATCCAATCACCTGTACAGCATATTACATAAGCTTTCTGGTGTTGTCCTCCATGGTCTAGGGGACCATGCTAAGCTCTACTTCCGGAGGTCGTGAGTTCAAACACAGCAAAGGACGATGGATTTTTTTTGGGAGGCGTAAAAATCCTTAGCATGGCTTCCTTCAGAAGGGAAGTAAAGACAGTGGTCCCATGTCGTAGATTTACGGCATGTAAAAGAACCTCAAGCCTGATAAAGAGGCCTCTGAATTTCCGGTCTTTCACCCCAATATAGAATGGGATGCTAAGGACCACAGCAGTTAAAGAGCATCCATAAATAAAACTAAATTTAATTTAAGCTTTCTGATTCTCAAAGACATGTCATAAAGAAATTCATTGTTTATAACAGACAAAACTGTATCCAGTCCAAGAAGCCATTTTCTTTTTATACTCAAAATAATGACTTATTGCCGCATGAAAGCATAGAATAACTTATTCCATGGTTATACTCTTGATAGACTCTATTCCAGCTTTGTACAACACAATTTAGTGCCTAAACATACAGAGTTTATCCAAGTTCATACAATTGGTCCCTAGTTTGTTTAAAAGTTTAATATACTTGTTATTGTTTTATTCTGTTAAATGTTTAATGATTTGGGATCTCTTTAGTAGTAAAGTTTAATGGCTGTTCTTACTGCATACAGCACCACAGGTGGTGAAAACTGATGATCCATAAAATGAGATGATAATTGGGAAAGGAAATTTATGAAGGAAACATTCCAGGCCTAAGTTTAGGGTACTGCATTTTCAAATTATAAGGGCCGAGGAAAACTTGGATAAAATTTCAGTCAGGAAGAACAGTCTTGGCTGGATACGAATTGTGGACCTCCCACTCGAGCCCATGTTTTTACAAGCTCAGTCACCCATGTCGGTGAAACTTTTCCCATGCCAGTGCATTAGACGGCTTAGCTATGAAATCACAAATAGGTAAATGGTCTTTTTTTCACTCCTATGGTATTTGAGTGTGCAGAAATATGTAAACAGAAATTGAGGAGGTTAAAATATACCTAAATTTAAGCACAATGCAATAGGAAACAAAACCAGTATGCAAAATACATTAAAACTTGCTTTACTCACCTGAAAATCCCCCTACTGCATATAATCTACCACCAATGACAGCAACACCAACATTAGCTCTAGCTGTAGTCATATTAGGTCCTGGTGTCCATGTTTTTTCTTGTGGGTCATATATTTCAGTAGAGCACAAGGAATGTGTTCCATCAGAGCCACCAACTGCATATAGTTTACCTAAAAGTTAAGATGAAGTGCAAATTCAGGCAATTTTCACTTTTAGTCAGCTAAATCATAAAGCTTTATTAGTAATAGGAATACCCATTAAGAATTCAAGTATTTGTCCCAAAGATGGTGCACAAGAAGCCTCGTAGCTCAGTTGGTAGAGCACCTGCTTACTGAACAAGGGGTCCCACGTTCAATTCCCAGCTGGGGGGTGGGAATTTTTCTCTAGTCAAGATTATTCTGTATCCTCCCCAGAGTCTGAAGTGTGAATGAGAGTATGAATGTGTGAATGATCTAATGAATAAAACCCAAAGACAGAAATCCAACAACAAGCAAATACAAGTTAACACCATAGCCTATAGGCAATAATATGCTCCAAAGGAAAGGCCACCAATAAGACCGTTGCAGTTAAAGGCCTTATGTTAATGGGCCTTATAAAAAAAATAATAATAGTATGTGGTTTCAATTAAAGTATGGAACATTCAGGGTATTCAATGAAGGGAGCTAGAAATACATTCATTAAACTTCTTAAAATTGAATACAATTGCCCTTATGGCAATGCATAGATGAAATTTCCAAAATCTGTAATTCTTTTTACTTTCTCTACTACGTATAGTAAGTAGGGGAAGTATTGCATTCCACCCAAAAATTCGATACCGAGATTTCACCGGAAATACATGCTTTGAGAATCACTGAATCCAAAAAAAGCATTTTTGGAAACATGTCCGTGTGTGTGTCTGTCTGTGTGTCTGTGTGTCTGTCTGTGTGTCTGTGTGTCTGTGTGTCTGTGAACAGCATAACTCAAAAACGAACAGTCGGATAAACACCAAACTTGGTATTTAGGTTCAGTATCTTCCAGAGATGCGACACGAAGGTTTTCAAGAAAATCCCCCCACCCCAGACTACCCTTTACATGGAACATTTTTCGAAAATTTTAATTTTCTCAAAAACGGCTCTAACGATTTTGATTAAAATATCATATGTTTAAGATATTGTCATGACAAATAAAATGTATATCTCGAATTTTCTGGGAATGTCTCCAAAAATATTCTTCATTGTGAACGACTTTTGCATAACTGGTAAACCATAAGAGATAGACAAAATTTTACTACACAAAAAATGTAGATCGCGTTAAAATACACAACTTATGTCATATACGTTTCTTTTGTTGAGTGAACCGTTTTCGAGATATTGCTTGTTATTTCCTTAAATTTTCCAATACTTATACTTTTTCTCAAATTCGTTATTCATTTTTTTATGTCCTGAACATGCAAAGAGAATGGAATTCGCCACATAGCAACCAGCGTTAAAATATTTGACTATCGCTTAAAAGCTACCATATTCCCCTTGCATCTACAAGAAAATTACCAATAAGATTGACATCTCGATATCTCGATTAACATGAAGCATATGGAGAATAGGCGTTTGTAAAATTAGATTGTACAAGAGTAGAGAAAGTTATGCGAGTGTAACACATCAGATTTTTTCTATTGTGGGTCTCATACTAAAGCTGTAAAGGAAACTTTCAGAGCTCTAGCTCAAGTGGTTTCAAAAATATAAATATTTAAATTCTGGTTTGTTGAGTGCCCAAAAAACAGTTCCATGCATGACAGATTTTTAATTTTGGATTTTTAAATCTTATCTTTGATGAACAACTAACATGAGTGTAGAATAGTGCATAGAGTTTGGAGAATCTAACATTTATGAACAAAATATAATGTTTCAAGTTTGCTTTTCTTAATTTTGTTTTAAAAAATGAAACTGAAATATTTTTAAAAATGCAAAGAACAAAATGTATGAATATTACACAATTTTGAATCCACTAAGCTTTTAATTATGAACTTGTATGCATTTCCTGAAAATTTCCTTTCAATCAACCAAAAATTGCCATGCATGGAACACTTAAATACATAAGTATGCAAGAAAAATTGAAACTGAGAAAATGGCTTTAAAGTTTTACCAAGTATAAAAACAGTTCTCTGATCTTAAAAAAAATGATGTTAAAAGCTGCCAGCTGCATAGGATGCACCTCTTGCTTTCTTCTTCTCCTCCTCTGCAGCTGATTTGGTTAGTATAGTCCCTTTTTTGCTTGTTGGAAGTGGCCAGAACCAGAAACACTTCCTTTTATTCTACACCTGTCTCTCTTCTTTGATAGTTCTATGCAGTTGGACTTAACTGCTGTGATGAATTTGTTTAGTTTATTTGCCAGTTTCACATCCCATGTTAAATTCACTCACTGCTGAAAACACTAACATTTCCAGTCTCTTCTTTGTAACAAATGTATCCTTTGGACTTTTCCGCAGATCACGCTATGGAGACATTCGTTTGCATTTTGTGTTTGACCAGTGGTGCATCACTTGAGTAGTTCTTCACTTGCTAATCTGTGATAAATAGGAACAATTTTCTGTAGAACCTCATGTAATAAAAAGGTTTTCACATTTTTGGTATGACTTGGTAGAACTTCAGCTTTTGCCAATGCTTTATTATAAAAGCACTATGTGCTTTCTCCTTGAAATGGAGCACTTGAAATGTTGCAGTTTAGCATCAGAAGAAGCACAGTGATAAAGTTGCATAAATGCAGACCTCGTATCTTGCACATTAGGAGTATTATCTTCAATGGCTTTTTTATAATATCGCTGCAACTTGAGTATGGTTTCTGCATTCAAGTTACCCTGTTTCTTTCCACTAAATGTCACACCTTTTAATTTCCATTCTTTCACAGTATTTGTGAGACCACTACTTAATCTTTTGGCCATACAATTCAGGCATTCATCTTTCAGTATGGGAACATTAGGGCCATACACAGGCAATGACTCCAGATGTTTGTGTGTTTTTGAGTCACTATCGGAGAATATAGTTGTGTATCTAAAACCATACTCTAGATATTGCTTCCAGAGTATCTCTACTATAGCAGCTTCCATGGCACCAGATGAACCACGGAAGTTCTGTTCAGAATCTCCATTCTGTTTCTGAGCATCCAGTCAGTTTTTACTTTCCCTACTACGTATAGTAAGTAGGGGAAGTATTGTATTCCACCCAAAAATTCGATACCGAGATTTCACCGGAAATATATGTTTTGAGGCCCCCTGAATCCGAAAAAAAAAAATTTGGAAACATGTCCATGTGTGTCTGTGAACAGCATAACTCAGAAATGAACAGTCGGATATACACCAAACTTGGCATTTAGGTTCAGTATCTTCCAGATGCGACACGAAGGTTTTCAAGAAAATCCCCCCACCCCAGATTACCCTTTACATGGAAGATTTTTCGAAAATTTTAATTTTCTCAAAAATGGCTTTAACGATTTTGATTAAAACATCATATATTTAAGATACGTTCATGACAAATAAAATGTATATCTTGAATTTTCTGGGAATATCTCCAAAAGTATTCTCCATTGTGAATGACTGCATAACTGGTAAACCAGAAGACAGATACAAACAGATATGTTTAAGAACTGAATGCTATATGCTGGTCTTAAAGTTCCATACTATTTCCATGCAATTGCGAGAAACAACTGAATATTAAAAGGAATGACCAAGAAATGAGCAATTCGAACCTTTAATAACAGATATCTCAGAAACTGTGTACCACAAAAAAAGTGTTTTAAAGAGACCCATACTTTTGTATAGTATGTTTTCGTCTATCGCTTAACATTTAACAGTTATACAAGATCACAAAATTCCTTCTGAATGAAGAGGACTTCATAGGCTATTCCCCAAAAATTAAAGATATACATTTTATTTGTCATGTAAATATAATTCATATATGGTATTTTAATAAAAATCGTTACAGCCATTTTTTAGAAAATAAAAAATTTCGAAAAATGTTCCAAGTAAAGGGTAGTTTGGGGTGGGAGAATTTTGTTGTAAATCTTTGTGTCGCATCTTGGAAGATATTGAACCTATATTTCAGGTATTTATCCAATCTTTCATTTTTGAGTAATCGTGTTCACAGACACACTGACAAACACATGAACATGTTTCCAAAAATGCTTTATTTAGATTCAGGGGAGCCTCAAAACACGTATTCCTGGTGAAAGCTTGGTATCAAATTTTTGGGTGGAATGCAATACTTTCCCTACTTACTATACTCAGTAGAGAAAGTAATATGCAAATAGCATAATGCATACATAAACGTAACATTAAATTGAACTAATTGTGCGTATTTCATATTTTTACTCAAACAGGTAAGTAAAATCCAATTTGTATTTAACCCTTCTGTTTCAGTAGTGACCCTCATATTGTTTTGCTACTGGAGGATATGGCTGCTAAGGGTTTTTTGTTTGCATAAAGAAGGGGATGTTCATTAGTTTGTTTATCACAATTGTAAAATAATTACCAAAATCTTGGAATACTTCAACTGGTTTTACTAGGAGTTTCCTGTTCTGCTGCAATTCAGTATGTTCCTTATGTTTAGTGGGGCCTCTCTGTTCTTACTACATTTCACATTGCTTTCTGTTTTACGAGCCTACAATATATTTATTATTGTGGTAATGTTTTGTCTCTAGAATTACTTGTTTTCAGATTGCTGCATAATTCTTATAGTAGGAAATAAATTATGGGTCATTTGTGCTTTTCCTAATATGATGTAGACAGTTTTTCTTTCTACACGGAATTATTATTCCTTTAGTAATCCATTTCTTTTTTTTTAATTCTTTGATCATACTTTTTTGTTTGAATTTTTAGTGGGGAAGCAACATTCATGTGGTATGCAATGGTGGCTATAAGCTTTTGTACCTTAATGTTTAAATGTACTTCATCTACAGTTGTGGAGAGATCAGTTTTTACCTAAAGAATGGGAGAATGTTAACAAAGAAGTATTAAAAGTTATGATACTGAAAATACAAAAGGAGAGGGATATAAAAAGAATAGGAGAATATATGGGGAGAGTAAGAGAAAAATGTTTAGAAAAATAAAGCAATATGAATTCGTTATGACCCACCATGCATAAATAACCACGGTGTTAAAATGCATGATGGTCTAAAGAAAGAAAAAATCTGATGT
This sequence comes from Deroplatys truncata, assembly GCA_030765065.1. NCBI lineage: Eukaryota > Metazoa > Arthropoda > Insecta > Mantodea > Mantidae > Deroplatys > Deroplatys truncata. The sequence goes on along the minus strand of CM060976.1, from coordinate 44,942,371 downwards.
GTTACACTCACATGACTTTCTCTACTCTTGTACAAACTATTTATACAAACGCTTATTCTCCATCTACTTCATGTTAATCGAGATAAACATTTGCATAGTCTATCTTATTGCTTATTTTCTTGTAGATGTAAGGGGAATATATATTTACAACGGCAATTTGGAAATACAGTAGCCTTTAAGCACATACATATCTCTTAATAGCTGGTTGCTAGGTGCAGCACCATTCCCTTTCCCACAGATTAATACTCTTTGCATATCCAAGACAAAAAAATGAATAACAAATTCCCATTTGAGAATATAAGTACTGAAAATTTTAAGGGAATAACAAGCAATATCTTGAAAATGGTTCACTCAACAAAAAAAATGTATATGATATAACTTGTGTATTTTAACGCGATCTACATTTTTTGTGTAGTAAAATTTTGTCTATCTCTTATGGTTTACCAGTTATGCAAAAGTCGTTCACAATGAAGAATACTTTTGGAGACATTCCCAGAAAATTCAAGATATACATTTCATTTCTCATGACATTATCTTAAACATATGATATTTTCATCAAAATCGTTAGCCATTTTTGAGAAAAATTAAAATTTTCGAAAAATGTTCCATGTAAAGGGTAGTCTGGGGTGGGGAGATTTTCTTGAAAACCTTCGTGTCGCATCTCTGGAAGATACTGAACCTAAATACCAAGCTTGGTGTTTATCCGACTGTTCATTTTTGAGTTGTGCTGTTCACAGACACACACACACACACACACACACACACACACACACACACACACACATGGACATGTTTCCAAAAATGCTTTTTTTGGATTCAGGAGGTCTCAAAACATGTATTTCCAGTGAAATCTCGGTATCAAATTTTTGGGTGGAATACAATACTTCCCCTACTTACTATACGTAGTAGAGAAAGTAAAAATCTGATGTGTTACACTCACATGACTTTCTCTACTCTTGTACAAACTATTTTTAAAAACCCTTATTCTCTATCTACTTCATGTTAATCGAGATAAACATTTGCAGACTCTTTATCTTATTGCTAATTTTCTTGTAGATGTAAGGGGAAAATATATTTACAAGGGCAATTTGGAAATACAGTAGCCTTTAAGCACATACATATCTCTTAATAGCTGGTTGCTAGGTGCAGCACCATTCCCTTTGCCAGATTATAACTCTTTGCATATTCAAGACAAAAAAATGAATAACGAATTCCCATTTGAGAAAATAAGTATTGAAAACTTTAAGGGAATAACAAGTAATATCTCAAATTTGGTTCACTCAACAAAAAAAATGTATATGACATAAATTGTGTATTTTAATGCGATCTACATTTTTTGTGTAGTAAAATTTTGTCTATCTCTTATGGTTTACCAGTTATGAAAAAGTTGTTCACAATGAAGAATACTTTTGGAGACATTCCCAGGAAATTCAAGATATACATTTTATTTGTCATAAAAATATCTTAAACATATGATATTTTAATCAAAATCGTTAGAGCAATTTTTGAGAAAATTAAAATTTTCGAAAAATCTTCCATGTAAAGGGTACTCTGGGGTGGGGGGGGATTTTCTTGAAAACCTTCGTGTCGCATCCTTGGAAGATACTGAACCTAAATATCAAGTTTGGTGTTTATCTGACTGTTCGTTTCTGAGTTATGCTGTTCACAGACAGACACACACACGGACATGTTTCCAAAAATGCTTTTTTTTTGGATTCAGGGGGTCTCAAAACATGTATTTCCGGTGAAATCTCGGTATCGAATTTTTGGGTGGAATACAATACTTCCCCTACTTACTATACGTAGTAGAGAAAGTAAAAATGGATCTACAATAAATATTTGATAGCTGAAGTTTTGCATACACAGAGAGGGGCTTCATTTTCAAGTAGCATGTGTTCAGTTATGCATAAGACATCTGTGCTTTTATATAATTATGCAATAATACTTCTAATTCAGGTATCTTGTTTCTTATACACGGAATACTCTAATGCATTACACAAAACTCTTTCTTTTAAATGCTATAAGCTAATTCAGTATTACTGTTCTCGCCCTTGCTCATTTCACTGTATGGCAATTGTGTTGAGTTTTCATGCATGCATTAGCTTTAGCAGTGATGTAACAGCTGTTTCTGATTATTTGTGGTGTACAAATTTTATTAGAATCAGGCTTGGCCTGCTTTGACGTATTATTTAATTCTTCATTAGGGCTGGCATCAAAGTCAGGACTATAGTATACTACTTGTTTAGCATCCACCAACTAACCTATTAGTTTCCCTTAATCTGTGAAAAAATCACTTCGTTGATTAATTTCCCATTTTTATTGGATACTTTATGATTTAGGGGAACTCCATCCCTCCCAAAATCAAAATCGTGCAACCAAAGTTTCAGTTTACAAATGAGCAGGTTTTTGTTGTGCATAACCAATCAAGTTCGCTATTAATTTGCATAGCTTTTTGCACACTTATGCCATGCCATCTAAGAATACCACTTACAACTATTTGGTATTACCTGCCTGGGGTCTGATGCTATTCACTATTCCATAGTTTCACCCATAATATCTTCTGTCATTACACCATGTCTGATGTTGGTGCCAGTGTGCACCAACACTATTCAGGGTTCTTCTCTTTTAAGTTCATGTTTTCCACTTCACATTGCAGTTCATTTATTCTTATGCCTAGGTAGCAGCACACTTCATATCCTTTCTCCCCCACAGGCGCCACTTGAGAATTTAAGTAAAGAATCACCTAGCACTAACACTGGTTTTTTGATTTCAGGTTTCCTTGGTCCACATTTTGGGTCCTGGTTGAAACTTTGTCTATTACCTACAGCATTTTCTCCCTCCGTCCCATGTAGAACTTCAAACTAGTTGCGAGTTACGAAGCCTGCTGTACTCAGTTTCATTACCTCCTGCGCCGGTAGCCCTTTTCTGCCAACGGAAGAGCAGCTCTCATTCTCATTTTTTTTTAAATTAGTTTACTTTTAAGCTCTTCGTTTTCTGTTTTAAGCACACAAATTTCCTTCTGTGCATTGGAGAGGTCTCTGTTCAGCAAGTTGATCACTGCATGTAGAGATGCTATTGTATCAGCTTCCTGTGTTAGCGTCATGGTAGGCGGCTGCATTCCGTTCCAATTTTCATGGCTGGAGATTTCTGTATATAGTTCTTTTTCCATTGCTGCTATCACTTCCTCTTCTTTGTTGGACAATACTTTGATTATTGATGACATTTATTTTACCACGTTTAACTTCCTCCCGGCCATTTGAATTTAAAAGCCGTTTGTCATGAACTCTTGCACGTTTTATTTTTTCTTCTTTCTTTCGTGCTACTAACTGTTTCTCTTTCGTATAGGAGACATGATTACTTCACTACAATAAGCTTCCAACTAAACAAGAATGATGAAAAGGTATAACATCCCAACAACTGTCAAAGCGCATTCTTGGTGCAACATGATTCACATACGTTCATAACAAACTTGCTGAGAAGAAACAAATTAAGACACACACATAATACCATTCTCCTCCTGATGAAGACACAGGAAGTGGATTTTTTCCACAAAAGGGATCATTAGATATGTTTCCTTTCAACACAGAACAATATATTATATTGAATTAATTTAATCCTTAAATTAATTATGTTGAATTATAGTGGATGCATGAAAAAATCAAAAATGCAAAACATGCCTTAGTTCCTTTCTCCATCAACTGATTCAGTTGCTAAATTATATGTATAATTAGGGAGGTTATAAATATTGCTGGAATTGGGTACATATAGCATCTATTGACAAAGTCTATTGTAATATTTGTAATTACTTAATGACTATAAATAAATTTAATTTTTATTCAATTATCATATTGGGATGAAGCTTGTGCATGACAATAATTACCTTTAAATACTACAAGCCCACATCCTCTTCTTGCTGTAATCATCCCTTTTGCATATGTCCACATGTTAGTATAAGGGTCATAAATTTCCACGGAGCTAAGGCAGTTCCAAGCATCACATCCACCCACTGCAAATACGTAACCATCCATGGCACATACACCCGCCTGATAGCGACCTGAAAGGTATTAACAAATTATTTTTCAATGTGATTATATAACTAGAGGTCCACTTAAGTATAATGCTTACAGCAGCTAGCATCTAAGTTCAAATCTTCATTGCAATCAAGTAGTACTAGACTTTTCTTGTGATTCTCATTGGTTATGGGAATAAAATTAGACTGATCTTTTTTTTTAAATTCCGCACCACCACAAACAACAAAAAGCAAAAACGAACAGAAAGTTTTCAAAATAAACATTAAATGAGAGGTGCCAAAAGATGTGTGTACAAAAAGAAATTAGTTTAATACGAGAGCTTTTTTTTCTTCTTACTTTTCAATCGATCATTCTGCTACGAGATCAGACAAGCATAAAAAGGCGGATCTGCGCACTGTGCTATCACCCCACCATAACATCCACCAAGGCCAAGTTCAATATATCAGATGGAGCCTAGGTAAAGGCACTTTAACATGGCCAGTATCATTGATTCTCCTGCCAAGTGTAAGTTGCGAAACATCATTTGTTTTCTACAGGCACAAGGGAATAATGCAGCAGAAATTCATTGCAAAATGGACCATCTTTATGGTGCAAACTGTATGAGTGAGAGTGATGTGCATGAATAGTGTAGGAAATTTAAAGAAGGGCAAATTGATGAAGGCGGACAAGGACGTAAGTCTGTCGCTAGTGAAGACGTTCAGCGATTGATCAAGTGATTTGAGAGAGACAGAGGTTTACTATCAGTGAGTTTTCTGGACATTTCAAGATCAGCTCTGTACACAATTGTTACAGAACACTAGACTATCGAAAACTTTGTGTATGCTGGGTTCCCAAAAAGCTGTCTGAGGACCAGAAAGCCAGCACATGGTATCAGTCTTATCCTTTCTTGCACGTTATGCTGATAGTGGAGAAGAGTTTTTGAACTCCATTGTGACAGGGCATAAAAAGTGGATTCCTTACGACAATTCAGAATCAAAAGAACCATCCAAACAATGGAAGCACACACACACTCTCCGTAAAAACCCAAAAATTTCCAACAACTTTCAGCAACAGGAAGATCATGGCTACTGTTTTCTGGGATCAGAGAGATGTGTTGCTTGTGGAGTTTATGCAGCCAGGGACTACGATCATTGTAAAGTGTATGGTCAGACATTACGTCACCTGCAGGGAGTCATTTAAAACAAAAGAAAAGGTATGCTGTCATCTGGGATTGTTTTGATTCATGACAATGCAAAACAGATTACTGCTGTAGTAACCCAACAGCTGCTTACTCAGTTTCATTGGGAAGTAATCGATCACCTGGTATACAGCCCAGATCTAGTGCTGAGTGACTTTCATCTTTCTCAGCAGCTGAAGAAAGGTCTAGGAGGACAACAGTGTTTCCACACCAATGGAGAACTTCAAGACACTGTGAAGACCTATCTCCATACGCTGGCAGCAACTTTCTATGAAGAGGGTATTGGAAAGTGCGTCTATTAATATGACGAATGTCTTAATGTTCACAGTGACTATGTGGAAAAGTAACTGTAACTGTACTTGATTCCTGGTATTAAAACCATTATGTGATTCACATTTGTCTTTATGCCTTATCAGAGGTTGAAACAAAAATAGCCCTTGTATTTAATAAAATCTCACAAATGAGACAAAAATCTAGTTATCCATAATGCAATGTTTTTTAACATTCTGAATAATTATGGGTCAGGACTCAAAACGATAAAACTTACTATTTTCTTAACCATTCATCATGTAATTTTGAAACAGAAGTATATTAAAATTTGCTTCATTACTGGCTATCCAATCTCTTGAAGTGGCAAGACCTAGACAGCTTAACTCGCTTGTCATTTGTCAACAAAATACTGTGGCCTACCTCCATGGTGTCAAGAAGTGTGTCTGCTTCACATTCCAGGGGCCCCAAGTTCAAATCTTAGTTGGGGGTGAGCTGCCTAGTTATTTTTCTGGAACTTTCCTTTATGCTAAGAAGACATTGTTGGATAACTCAGCTTTAGAGACCCAGGCTCACTTGTGCATCACTCTACCTGTTTCATTCACCTTCAAATGTGAATTGCAAGTTAAATTACATTAACAATAAAAAATAAAATAATAAGATTTGAAAAAAGCTACTACAGCAGACGAATATTTCTTAGAGGTATTTCTCTCTATTTCATACGAGCGCCAAATTATTTCCTTCTAATGTGCAATTCTGAGTTTACAAAACAATACCAGTGAATACCATATATTATCACAACACCGAAGAAGATAAATCCTTGCATAGCAGCGAGTCCACATTTCTTATTCACTGATACTTTACTTTAAAAGAAAGTCTGATGCATCAACTTCACATAACTTTCTCCAACCACTATTGTTATCCTCCATGGTGTATTGGTTACCATGCTAGCCTCTAGTTCCCAAGGTCATGGGTTCAAACTCCATGGAGGGCGATAGATTTTTTTTTCAGGCATAAAAGTCCTTGGCATGGCTTCCTTTGGAAGGGAAGTAAAGCCAGTGGTCTCGTGTCATAGATTTACGGCATGTAAAAGAACCTCAAGCCTGATAAAGAGGCCTCTGAGAAAAATTACTGGTCTTTCACACCGAATATAGAATGGGACACTAAAGACCATAGTAGTTAAAGAGCGTCCAAATAAAACTCAATTTTCAGTTCAATCCAACCACTATCATTTATTTTTATACCTCTTTTAGAACCCATTCTTAGAATAGTTAATTTTTCTATTTATTTCATGTTAATCAAGATAAATGATTGTAGAACTGCTTTCACTTCACATTTTGTCGTAGGAAGAAGTGGGATATAGGATGCTGAAGCTATACTCAAATCTTTAAAAAGCCAAACTAATAAGAATGAATGTCTTGGAAATGGTTAATGCCACAAAAAGTTTATTTGACCTTAATTGTTTTAACAAGATCTACATTTTTTGTGCAGTAAGCTTTGGTCCATTTTTATGGTGTACTGTTTACATAAAAGTATACAAAATTGATTCAGAAAGAAATCTTTGCAAGCTATTTGCAGAAGTATAAGTCATGAAATATCAAACGTACAGTATTTTCAGATTTTAATAAAAATCATTAAGAGCCATCAAGAAATCACCACATCATTATTTTAACAGTGTTGGAATGCAGTTGCATTGCAACTGAATTTTTAAGTGCCCACGATGGTAGGAAAACTGGATCCAAAAAACAGAGACTGTGCAGAAAAAAATTCTGATTTGTTACATTCACATAATTTTTTGGTGTGTGCGTGTGCGTGTGTGTGGAGGGGGGGGGGTTATATAAAAAAGCAGTCAACAGGATTTTGATAATTCTTTCACCGTTGAAAAGCGCTTTTTTCCCAGATGGTCACAGACTATATAATGTTTCCAACAATTTTGAAAACTGGAGGTTAGGGGTTTAATTCTCATATTTATGTCACCAAATTTCAATCCAGTTTCATTGTATATGGACATCAAAAGGCTACTTTGGACACTTTACTGCAAATATAGCAGATTGTTAATGACTTCGAGGCCAAGGTGATGCTTAAAAAATATTTTAAAATTGAGTTATTTTAGGGAGGATTTTATATCATTCATATCACCCCATTTCCCTCATATTTCTTTGAAATTTTATGAGGTAATATTTCTGGTATGATTTTGACAATTTTATTTAATTTTCAAACCCTTATAGATAAAGCTCTACTGCTTGGTCAACCACGGCATAAATTTGTGCACTTGGACCAGAACTCTCAAGGACATCTGCTTTATCCACTTGTTTCATATGGTACATGAACACTCGTCCATTTCTCCCAGCTCAACTCATTCAAAAAGTAGCAATGAATATACTGAACTATGGTCGAGTTTCTGGTTCACATACCTGCTCATGGGAAATGGCCCCCATTGGGATTTACCCATGTGGGTATTCACTCATTTGAGAGTTCACATCACAGCGTTGTTGTCAGGTGTATTGCTTCAGTGTGTTAAGGCAAAGGAATGACAATAACCTATGCCATGTTACTCTATTTTCGACTCTGTTTCTACCTACTGTTATGGTCAAGATTTTTTTTACTACATTATGATACGCAAGTTCCATTTTCATGTTTTGTTTTATCATTACCCCTTTTAGCAATTTACACTTCCGGTAAATGAATGTTGCTGTAAATGAACACAAAGTCATCAACATTTTCAGATGACGCAAAATATAACATAGCAACAACTTAGTTTTGTTTTAGCAATCTATTTCCAGCAAATGAAGTAAATGAACAGTGATCAACTTTTTCAGCCAAAGGAGAATATAACATAACAATAACTTATAACAAAAACAATAATTTATCTTCGTTTTAGCATTTTATGCTTCCAATATATATATATATTAATGTAGCCATGATCCTTTACCATGAATGATCTGGTAAAGGATCATACTATCTAATAATCTGCAATACCAGGTAAGCCAAATATGGTTTTATAGCAGGGGCAGATTTAGTGTTTCAGTCAAAAAGTGCTGGTGATTATCATAGAGAGATGAGTAATGTAGTGTTTAGGGAATGGTTTACCGATCTCCTTCAGAGACTGAAGGAAAATGCTTAAAGAAAAAATCCCCTATGCAAATTCTAGGAAAACTGAAATTTTGTCATGGCTTCAAAGCAAGAATATACCTCATAATCTACATACAATAACTGAATAATAAACTAATTGTAAAACAAGCAACTAAGCATATAATTATTAGTGCATACACTCACATATCAGCTGTGACGCTTATATTTCACCTGTATCATAACTCCATTATCATGCAAGCTTGAGCTACGTATAAGGAAGGCAACATTACTAGTGAAGTAAATGAACTGAGCCTTCCCCTTGGATTTGGTCACTTTGGGTGTTCGAACAGGAAATGGGACATATACCTGTTCAGTATACTAAACAGAATGGTCTGGAGGGCGACACCGCTTGGAATCCAGTACACCCAACCCGCCCGTTGCAGGAGTTCATTTGTGTTCGAAGGCATGAATGGTACAAAACAGTGCACAAAACTTGTTCAATGGAGAGCTATAGGATACCACATAATTTCAAAAAGCTACCCATACTAATACTTTTCAATCCTTTGCATACAATTGTCACTATTTGTTCAATCAGGAAAAAACTTTGGATGCTTATGCTTTAGGTACAATACAAATTACAGACTACTTATGACTTTAAAAAAAAAAAAATCAACCCTATCCTTAATTTCTACCCTTATAGAATGTACCAATGCAATACCAGAGAAGACAGCCAGTATATGATATATTAACAAAAGTAATTATTGAGAAAATAAAAAGTAATGAAAAATATTCCATAAAGAGAACTTTAGCCTACACACGGCATATGTGAACAATTATCACTGACTGACTAATAGTGGTCAACTACAAAGCCTGGGTCTTAAAAGTACAGTTGGGGAATTTAATGTCTTATCGGCATGTAGCCATCGTAGCTCAGTTAGTTAGAGCAACAGCAGGAAAACAGAAGATCTGTGGTTCAAATCCTGGCTATGGCACTGAATTTTTCAGCCTGATTCTACCTCTCAAACTTTTAGCCTATACATAGCATCATTGATTGACCAAGTTTGGTATTTATCCAACATTTCATTTTGAGTCATGCAGGCATGCATACACGTTTTTTAAAATGGTATTTTTGGATTGAAGGGGCCTCCAAACCTGCATTTCCAATGAAATAATGATATAGAAATCATAAGTGAAATGCAACACTTCCTCCACCTACTAGGTAGTAATAGAATAAGCCATAGACTTTTATTAGTCTAAAAAATTAGATGGCATATTTGCCTTTTCAAAAATTAGTTTATACGATTTATAAAAAAAGTATTGCTTATGACTTTCAGTATGGACTAACAAGGGAACATCAATCATTGTTAAGAAAACTATATATATATATAAATAATCGGAGTGAAGCTCTCTTGAACTTCTGACGCGGAGTTTTGGGAGCCGGGCAAGAGAGAAAGAAAGCGCACGCACTGGCTGTGAGTGTGACCTTGTAAGCATTGTACGTCTGTTAAACTATGTATTATTTTCTTTTAAATCATAATGCAGTAATAAAAAAAAAAACTCTAATTAATGCATACATGTTTTAAAGACACAATTAAATACTAATCTATGATTGTACTATAATCATGTGGAGGATAAAGGTATTCAAGGGAAAATTTAAACACTATATACAGGGAGAGGCAAAAGACTACAAACCGGCTCACTGTGTTTTTCCTGTCCGCGTCCTCGGCACTCGTTGCCATCTGCCGCTATCATAGAAAGGTGCGGATGAAACCATACAACATTTTTAAAACTACTTTTAAAGGCTTTACTTAACAACTTTATGAAAGTGTGTTTCAGAACAGAATTATTACTAGAGATTTGTGGCCCTCTCAGTCCCCCGACCTAACCCCCTGCGATTTCTATCTCTGGGGTAACTAAAACAAAGTGTACAAGACAAACCCACACACCTTGAAGAATTAAAACAAAATATCCGTCACGAAATTGCCAGCATTTCTCAACATGAACTACGGCGAGTGATGGATAGTTTCCTAAAGAGGTGCCAAAAATGTATGGACGACGGTGGTCAGTTTCAGCATCTCCTTTCATAAATTTGGTAAGCAAAGCCTTTAAAAGTAGTTTTAAAGCTGTTGTAATGTTTCATCCGCACCCTTCTATGATACTGGCAGACGGCAACGAGCACCAAGGACATGGACAGGAAAAACACCGCGCAGCTGGCTCGTAGTTTTTTGGCTCCCTCTGTATATATGAGAGTATGTACTGATTAAACAATTACATACTCACCAATAATGTGGCAGTCCTGTTTAATCTCCTTCAACATATTCACTCTCCTTTGACTAATGAAAATTAAGGGAGGGGGGGGGGAATGTGTGAAACACAAAAGCTTCTTGCACCAGCTACATTTGAGTAAAGTAAGCTATCCAATTATTGTCGTCATAAGAAATTTGCAAGTACCAGTCCCATTCCTAATACCATGGTGAAATTTTGGTTCTCTCTTAGGTTTATGTTTAATTATTCAAATAATCACAGGATTATTTTTAGCTATACATTACTCAGCTCACATTGTTTTAGCTTTTTATAGAGTAACTGTCTGAGTTGCTTTCAAAAGTTTCATTCGTGCTAATCAGATCTGCTAATTTCCACCCATGTCTATGTGACAAATGGAAGCACAATAAACATTCTTAATTATAGACCAATAACATGCGTTTGAGAATATTATCACGCTTTTGTAACTTCCCATCAATATTATTTAACACAACGAAATCACAGATGTCAGTTCATTTTTTTGAACATTCAGCAAAATGCCTGTCTAATGGTTGTAATTAAGAATTCCTTTTAGTGATGTAGTATAACAACCTCCAACTCTCTTTATTTTAAATTATGACACATCATTGTTACTAGCTTCTCAATCTTCAAAATTAATTAATGTAATTAAGAAGTTTTTCCTGGAATGATTTGCACTTTTAACTTTTCAGGTGCATAGTTTTTAAATGAAAGTATTTCATGTATTAAATTATTACCTTTCATTTCATTTCATTTATTATTTGCTTAAAGGAATACATACATATTCAAAGCATCGTCAAGGAAGTATGTACAAAATCATACAGTTTTATATATGCGCAGATAAGATTTATAGTAACATATTTACAATAAAAGTACATATTATACTCTATTACAATTTAATATTATATCAATATTAATTTATTTGGCCCAAATTTTCTAAGATATTCATCACTTGAGTAGTAGCAACCTTCTATGCAAAATTTCTTTAAGTCTTTCTTGAATACGTTAAAGTTATTAATATTTTTCAAATAGGCAGGGAGTTTATTATACCATTCATGGGCTGCAGTAGTAGGTTTATTTTTATGCATTTCTAGCCTATGTGACTGAATGTGAAAGTTTGTATTTCCTCTGGTAAAATGCTCATGTATTTATTTGTTTGTTTGACCTGCATCTTGCCTATTGAACAATTGTACTATTACTTCATATATAAATAGAGAGTATAGAGTTAAAATTTTTAGACCTTTGAAGGCCTGCCTACACGAATCTGTTTGTTTCATTCTCAGAATTATCCTTATCACTCTTTTTTGGAGACGGAATACTCGGTTAGTGTACTTTTTAGCACAGCATCCCCACACTGTTATCCCGTATGATAGGTGCGGGTAGATTAATCCATAATATAACATTATTTGTGTATTAATGTCCACTATATTTGTTCTGTTTTTCATTACAAATAACCCTGAACTCAAAATAGAGAGTTGAGTGTTGTTACACTACATATTTTAGTGATGTAGTGTAACAACCCTCAACTCTCTATTTTAATTATGACACATCACTGTTACTAGCTTCTAAATCTTCAAAATTAGTCAATAACCCTGAACTTATTTTGTTACAAATATAATTAATGCGTTCGCTCTAGGTAAGGTTTTTATCCATGATTACCCCTAAAAAATTTGCCTTATCGACTGCATTTACTTCTCTATTTTTGATGACTATCTGTATTTGCTATTAACCTATTCTGAGGAGTTTGAAACTGAATGTAATTTGTCTTATTTAAATTTATGTGTAAATTATTAGACCTAAAATATTGTATAATTTGTGTTGTATTACCTATTGTCACATTTTCCAGAGCCTGAGGACTTATACCCGTGTTTACTATTGAGGTATCATCAGCATACATAAATATCTTTCCATCAGAGATATTTGGGATATCATTGACATATATTATAAAAAGAAATGGGCCTTTGTTAGGCATCCAGGAATCTCTATCAGTAAACAGTTCTATGAACCAGTGTGAGGTAAAAAGGTCAATTGCAGAAATAAATGGAAAAGGTCTTTTGTCATTTTGCCACATTTCGACCACTGCACAATTAAGGTTTAAACATACCCTGATGGACAGCTTGACTTGGTGCCATTGATTCCTGCAGCATGATAAATAACACAGGGAAGAAGACATCCCATGCATGATACAATTGGCATAATTGTGAATAAATAAATCTGTGAGCTTTGTGATTGTGTAACACCACATACTACCTTCTTACCATGGCAATAAGTGTTCTCCCGGAATGCGTTTCTTTATTGTGTCAGGTTGATCTACTTCATACATAATGTAGCACCTATTGTTCTATAAGCAACATTGTTCTCTCTTTAGGAATGCGGTATGTTGTTAGTAGTTTCATCTTCTTCTTTTCTTGTGACAAACTACATCATTTTTTTGTGAAAATGTTGCTTAAAATTCCATACCCTTGTTCACAAAGGTAAATCAAGTGATTTGGCTTCCTCGTGGGCCCATTTTTGTAAGTTCATATTGTGCACTATCAAGTTTGTGCGAGTTTCCATAAATTTCGTAAACACCAACTCGTACAACTGCTTATATTTATCTGTGACTGTTAAATTAGAAGATGACTTGCCAATAGAGTCCACTTTTGCAATACCTTCCTTAAAACGGTACAACTGCATCTCATGCTGTAATCAAGGATGTCGTTTTTCATAGAGTTCCATGATAAGTGAAAAAAATGTTTGCTTTGGCTTCTGTTTCTTTGCAACTCAACCATGTGTTTATAACTTTTCTGTTTTCTTCCAATGACTATTCTATTCTGTGTTTTTCTGGGCTCTGTGGACCTTCTGACAATTCCTGTTTTGATGATGGTGAGGTAGATTCTTCTGATGGAGATTTGTATTCATTAGGCACTGACACTGTTTCAAATACTGTTCTACTCATTAATATCTGAAGTTTGTATATATATTATTTCTGTATGAACTTTAATATATCTCTAAATACTGAAACATTATCTCATCATCTTTGGTTAAAACGGAGAGTTGGAAATTCTTTTCTTTAAAGTGATTATACAACACATTCATTATATTGAGGATTCATTTTTATAGACAGAAGCTTACTTAAGAAGGACCCACACAAAATTCATGGCCAGGTTCACTGCACTCACAGTCAGTGCTCTCTCTCTCTCTTACCTGCTTACCAAAACATCCCACCAGCATATCAAGAGAACTTAATTTCGATTGGACACAACGACCCCCACCTGCACATCTTTACCTCCTAAAACTCCCATACATATATGTATGTACAATAGGAGATGTAATATTCGAGGGTTTTACATATTTCAGTGTGCTCTTTCAGATTGTATAAATCGGTTTCAAGTTCGTTTAACACTGACTGATGGTATATATATATATTTTTTTCATTTTATTACACTTATAACTTTTACTTTCATGCTATACAGTTGGTTTTTTAATATCAGTAATTTTAAAGCCACAAATGGCTATTTAATTGATGTTTTACCATTTAGGTAAAGCACTGCACTGAACTTTAAACTCCACTTTTCTCAATGCTGCTCCTTGGACCACAATTTATAATTTATTAGCTTAAATTCTCAGGATTGCTTCAGGAATTATGGATTTAAAAACTGTTGTGTTAGTAGTTAAAAAACATTAAATTGTTCAGTTGAAATTAATTATTTTCCATAACTCGCCTTGAAAAAGGTTGAAAAATTCAATAATATTTATACAAAAAATGTTTTCCTCCTAAATTAATTAAATTCAGGAAATGCCTAAACAATAATTTAAGTTCGTGTATTAAGGTTAAATTAAACATTTGGGAGCAATACAATAAACTGTAGGATCTAGGGAGCATTTCATTATACCATATCAAAAAGTGATTAGTTATGAAACGAAAAAAAAAAAATGAATATGTTAACAACAATTTGACAAGTTAAAATGTTGTGTGCACTATATGCTTTATGTTCTGAGCATATGGTAAAAAAAGTCAAAGCAAACTGTAGATCTTTAGATTTTCACACATACATTGCCTTAAAATGTCAGTGTTTAAGAGTATTGTTTGCAGTAGTGATATAAAGCTGTTAATACTGCCTCTTTTGATCATGAGAAGGTATCCGGGCTGACACTTCAACCACCAATTTTCTTACACACTTTCAATTAATTGCAAATGGCTGCTTCACTGATACCTTTAAGATTATTGATCCAATTCAAGCAAGGGAACCAGCAAATTTGAACATAGTAAGGGGAGAAGATAAACTTATTAAGGGAAAACTTTAACACACAACTTGTATATATGGAGGCGAGACTTCCAAAAAGTATGAGGAAAATGTGGTAATCAGAATTGAGGAGATTTCATTATATATGGTTATATTTTTTCTGGATCATACCTGTTTGGAGAGGAGCAACCGAAGTCCAGTGGCGAGTGACTGGATCGAACACATCGCACTGCTTGATGCCAACCTGTCCATTCCACCCTCCAATACAATAGATTTTATCATTGAGGTCACACACTCCTGTTGACACATTATGTAATGTTACTACACAACATTACTTTAAATGTAACTGCAAGATTTGATGTATAATGTTAGCTGTCTGGCAGTGGCAAACCTAAGGTCAAATTAGCTCAGAGAGTCAGTCACTCTGTTTTCACAAGTAGCTGAGAATCATATGCAATATAACATTTTATAAAACAGCTGAAGATACCACTAACCCCTACACAGATGATGAGTTTGATATTATTTAAGTACACCACATACTCTAACTTTTGCATCTATTATGTTAAGAAACATTTACTAAATATATTATCACACATTAATTCTCTGTCTTCCTTGCAGTGTCCCTGACTCACTGACAAACTGAGCGTTAAGTGTATTCAATATTAAGAGTATGAAACTTACATTAATTACCTATTTATAAATAAAGCACAATATTAAGCCCTGATTCAGGAGCATTTCCCTCTCATCCATATTGTTTCCTTGAGAATCCATGCTAGCAAGAATGACTTGCATCATTTTAATAATAGAAGAAATAGGAGATAACCTGTTTACTCACCAAGATTTCGATGGGACTTTTAATATACAAAGGCAGGTCCGCCAACATCAGTGAAGGGGCAGATTTATCAGTTAATAATGTCTTGGTTCAACTCCCAAAATAACTTTAACATCCAAGCACTTTCTTCACAAATCATACAATGTGGAGAAACACCAAGCTCTTTAGCTAGCACTTTCATTTATGAACAATAGGAATTTCACAAAACCATACACCAGAGGTAAAAAGTGATTGGCTGACTGGTGATATACCCATAGAAAATCTGTAATTTAAGAACTTCTGACATCACTGCCATAAATTTGGAAATGTATACTTTAAAATAAATTTGTTAGTAGGTAACAAAGAAAGGTCTAAAGGTGAACAATAAAACCTATTAAAATTAGGAAGAAAATATCTGCCATTCAGATATCACTTCTCTTGCATGCTTGCATGGAAATAAAAATAAAATAACAGTAACTCAAAGACCTAAAGTTCAAATAAGTTTCCATTAGTGAAAGAGAGTTACTTCTGGGTAGTATTTTATTAGCTTATTCTTTTGCCAAAATATACGATGGGTGTTGTAATACTGCATCAACCACTGCTGGCAAGTGACCTGGGTATGAAACATAAGAAAATTGGATCTTCAGGAAGTATGCTTTAGTGATGACAACATAATTCATTGTCAGCTAGTGTTGGTATACAATTTAAAATAGGGTGTAGCATAACTGGTTGCAGTACCGATGTGTGAAAGGGTAAGTATAACAATTGTAATTAAGTAATTTACTTTGAAATGTTTAATAAATTTGAACTGTTATGAGCACTGTTGTAGTATTTAATTTTCTAAATGATAAATATAACATTAAAATAATTTTATCTTGATTTTGTTACTTTTTCCATTTACATATTATAAAATTGAAAACAAAATTGCACTTTTGTTTTTTTAAATTCCACTTCATCTCCGTTACATACATTAACCAGCAGTAAATAAAAATATTTCCGTTCCCAAGGACTTTCTGACTGTCTTCATTGATTTATAAACAATAGGAATCTATTAAGGTTGGTTTTATTGTGTGCTTTTCAAGAAAAGAATGCCTGCCAAAATTGGTAGGGTAAGTCACATCCTGAATGTACAATAATATAAATGGAAATTCATATGTAATTCCCAATGGATGCAAATAGTTGGGTAGCCAATTTAATTACTTGAGAGAATCCAATCATGAAAAAGCATGTCAGGGTAAGCAGTCCTGTTTCCTACCTAATAAAAACCTGAATGACTGCTAAACTCTTATTTTTTGGGGGGGAGGGGGAGTTATCTGAGAGAAAGTATTTGCGAGAAACCCAGAGAACTTTGAACAATTACAGCAATTCAGTCTGTCAGACATTCACCATCATCACTCCAGATATACTGCTGGTAATGTATGACATCAAGGTATTATTTATTAAGCTGTAATACATGTTTTTAACGAAAACTTTCAGATGAATGTGCAAATTGTAGAATAATTTTGCTGATAATGTATGACATCAAGGTATTATTTATTAAGCTGTAATACATGTTTTTAATAAAACTTTCAGATAAATGTGCAAATTGTAGAATAATTTTGCTGGTAATGTATGACATCAAGGTATTATTTATTAAGCTGTAATACATGTTTTTAATGAAAACTTTCAGACAAATGTGCAAATTGTAGAATAATTTTAAATGTGTTTATCTGGCTCTTTAGTTCTTGTTTAGTTATATTTGCATTTATTTTACTGCTTTCAATTTTTTATAAGGATAGGTAGAATATTGTACTAACATATTTTTTTCATGATAGTGACATTTTAGAGCTAAAATGGTGCTTCTGTCCTTTCTTAAACAACATATGTAGTTACAATATCACTATTTTCATCACAAATTTTCTAGAGAAATTTGCCAAACCTACAATTATAGTTTAGATCCTAAAATATTTGAACATCCAGTATTAACATGTGGAGTAAATAAGGGTTAAATAACAACCCTACCATAAACAAAGTAGCATTAATTTGTTATCAAGGACTTTTCAAAAATTGTTTCATTAAGTTGACATTTGTTTAAGAAAGAATTTTGGTAAAATAACAGAAATTTTACTTGATGTTTAAGTCACTTTTTTGGCAAAAGCTAATAAGGGAACAGGAGAAAAAGATGTAATTTCTAACCTCATTTGCTTAATTACAACTGAAAGACCTAAGATTAGGCAATATGTTTCACAAACATGCAATGAGCCTCTGGTGAGGTTTGTTGAAATTCTTTGAAGAAAAAAGCGTATCCCAATATACATGCATGAACTTGGTGGCTTGGGCTGTTTAAGGACTGTACCAATACATTATAACTGCTACATGGTTTAAAAGCCCTTATGTTCAGTTTTAAGAAGATGAATTTCTTCACTGGCAAGGGGCCAGTAATCCAGCCCACCTCTTTTCAACCGCCTGCTTCGACTGTTTGACACACAAGTGATGCTGAAAAGTAAATAGGAAACAAACATATGTTTTAATCCTAGTTTGATTAACCATAAGGTTCATGTAGAGTCCTGAAATCAGAAGTTCTCCATAAATACATAAAGTGTGTAACTGATAGCCAGCTTTTTAGAGAAGAATACTCATTTTCTTTGAAGTGAAATAATTTAAGTGTTAATTCAACTAAATATTAATTAAAACATGTATCATTTTCCTTTATTATTTACTGGCTGCAATACTGATTTTCATATAAGAGTATGTATTTTCACTTTCTCTACCACTTACATAAAAATTCAGATCAAGATTTCACTGGAAATACACATTTTGAGATCCCTCAGGCCATTGTTGTGCTTTACATTCGATACAAATCTTTTTTTCATAATTTTAAGTTTCAAATATGGGATGCGCATTAGATTCGCTGGTGCATTAGATTTGTGTAAATACGGTACTTTTTTTTTTAAGTGCTAAGTCGCCATTCTTTTGCTTCTTGCAATGCCCTGCAAAGAGAATGGAATTTCAAAAGTAGATTAGGGCAACCTGCTATTTAAAGATTTGACTATGCCTTCAGCCTCCTTACACCCCCTTACACTTACTAAAATGTTTAATGGACTCATTTCTGCAAATGTTTATCTTGATTAACATGAAGTAGATAGAACAATTATTTATAGTTTGGAGAAGAGGTATAAACATGAATAACAGATAGAGAGAGTCACATCAGATTTTTAAAATATTTAATTGAGAATGAAAAAGTTGGCACTTTACTCATCATCAAATGAAACATTTTAGATAGAATATACTGAAAATCTTTTACCCTGATTATTTCCTCAAGCAAGTAAATGCATAGTTTAAACTCCAGTGTTTGGCTTTTAATAATGCTCACATTCTTCAGTTTTACAGAGCCACTGTTCAGAAGAATTCAATGAACGCTTTGAAGGTTAGTGATGAATAAAAAAATAATTTAAAATCCTGGCACTATCACCCCACAGAAATATTCTGAAATATTTGGTAAATTTTGCAATAAAAATAAATATATAACAGGTATGAAAAATGCACTGTAACAACCCGAAAAGCTTATAACAATTATTATGTAAGTGCTAGGAACTTAACAGAACTGCCAACCGTAACGATGTTGCATGAAGAAACTGGCTATCAATTCTGTCATAAAACATTGCTGTTGCAAGTCTTACCTGACTGTTAAATAAAAGCCAGCCTCTCTGAGCTGAACCTCTTAGTTTTTATCTGGGAACAAAATTATAAAAAAGAATCGCAAGAGACAAAGCAATTATTATCACCTTTTCACATAGTTCTGGAAAATGCTCCTGAAATATACATGTGCACTCTCACAAAAAATGTAATCTTCTTCCAGTTGAGCTGAGAACTCATTTTTGTGCTTCAGACTTTGTGCAGTTGGGAAACCAAACATGAAGATACTGTTTCAAATAGATTTTATATAGCAATAAGTCCACATATTCTATTAAATCTTTAAGCAGATATCAAAGGCATGCAAACACTTTGGAAAATAACTAAAATCTTGTAGAAAAAAAAGACTTGATATGTTATTTAATGTTTCATTCAATATTTCGTATGGCGAATTTGATCTTTAAATAAATATTAATTCAAATTAATGCTGTTTGTCATTCATATCTAATGAAATATTTGAGAGTTTAACATTTATAATTGTAACACACACCGATGTAACCATTGGAAACCTAGAAACATTTACAATGTAATCTTTATGACTATTTAAGCTTCAGTTCAGCACTTTCTTTGAATAAGTTGAAGGACACTGCCTGCCAGCAGTATCTTAGTATAATTTTCAGAAACATTATTAATTCTCAAATACAGCACAACCTTGATAATTAACCACTGGAATTGAATTTCAGTTTATATAATTTTCAAGTAAGTGAAAAGATGCCAAAATCAGAAATGAGATATGTACTTTAGATAACAAATTGGAAAATCATAAACAAGCATGGTCTTGCATATGCCATTCCTATGCACTAAGTATTTTCCCCTAGATGAAGTGCCAAAATTATATGAAAAATATTAAGTGTACACTATCTAGCTTTTGTTTTATCAATCACATGTTGTATTAACTCATATTTTATTTGTTACTGGGTACACAATATACCCATGCTAACAACTTTGATTTTCAATTATGTATAAGCAACAAGCTAAAATTCAGAAAGTTTTAGGCAAGTTAAATATCAGACTATCATGTTAGTGCAATCCAGGAGCATCAATTCTATTTCTGGGGGATGGCAAGATTGCCTGAAGCGGTTTCCCAAATTTCATGTGAATTACTAACGACACATTTAGTTTAAACAAAAAAAATCTTACTTTCAGCATTAAATTTGAAATATTTGTATTTTAATTACACTTGTCATAATTTTTCTTTTGGTAGAGCAATAATAACCAATAGTCTAATTATTTCTCATAACTTGGGGGGAGGGGAGGTAAATGATGCCTCTGGTGAAGTGCTTCCTTTTCATAAACATAAGATCCAATTAGGTGGGTTTTCTTGCATTTTCTTAACATGAAGCCTTGTTAGGATTTCTTTTCTTTTTTTTTTTTTTTTTTTTTGACAAGATTATAGCACATAATTGTGATTCCCTATTAACATGTTTTTCACACTTGTCTATTAAAGTTTCTTTTTTGGGCCTGCAAATTATGTATGCAACAAACACTAAAGTTCAGACAAGAGAGGCAGTGTTGCCAGTTCTTGCCAATATTGCGAACATGTCAGTAAATATGCCATTGCAAAAAACGTTTGTTTTACCCACTTCAATGCATCACAAACTCTACCCACAACTTGTAAAAGGAGGAAGAAGTTCGTTTCGCTCCTTCTCAAAGTACTAACATAGCTTGAATATCAATTCACAGCTTTGGCTTGGTGATAAGGTCACATTTTTTTCTTTGATTCTGATAAACCACTAGCCATATTGCTATAAAAACAACTATAATAATAAATATAACTATAATGGAGTAAATTGCACGCGTAAAAAAGAAACAAACTTCACCTGAAGTATAACAAACAGCACCTGACACCACATGCTCCACTTACAAGAGAGTTGGCAACATAGTCCAAAACGCAGTGGATGCATACAGGGAGGAAGTGTGACTGGTGCTAGCAGACAACTTTCACCCTTTGCTGTGTGAGTCGTCCCCAGCAATGCAAACCGTGCCTATTTTCTTTTCTTTCCCATTGTGTTTTTGCATGTAGCAAAGCTCTAACCAACAGCAGTAAATTATATTTATTAAAACTGTTACAAAGAATCAAAGCAGAGTACTGATTTATCAGTTGAAACAAATATCTGAATAGTATCATTTATTGTGGAAATTAACAGCACTATTCTTGCTAAAGGTGGCTATACTGATATATATATATATATATTTTTCTTTTCTTTACTGTCTCTAAAACATCAGGGCTGGAGATACAGCAGCAGTACAATAGCTACTTAGTACAGCTCCAGGCACAAACCAAGAATGGCAAAATAAACAAATTTAAACTGAAATGTAAATGTTTCTCTTTCTAACTTGTGACCAATCGAAGCCCTATATTTTATGTAACAGAAAAAGTGCAGCAGTTCAACCTTCCCTTCCCTTTTCACTGCAGAAGCATTGATATGAGAATGTGCAGCAATGCCAAACTGATGCATGCATTTCTTCACGTACATGTACAAATTGTTGGAAGATTAATAGCAGAGTAGAAATACTGCTGTTACTTCCAATAAACAGATTTGCTTTTAACCACAAAATAGTGCATGTATTTAAAATATAAATTCACCATATTTCAAAATAACCAGGCTCTAAAAAATATAAAAATGCACGTTTCAAACTGGGAATGCCATATGTTTACTTTGAATTAACAGTGTATGAGTTACATAAATTGAAAGAGCCCGGAATGAAGTATTTTTACCGTTTTTGCGAATGTGCATTTCCTTGGCTTTGCAGAATATGGATTCACACACCGGATGGATTTTACTAACTCTAATAAAAAGATCTAGGCTTGCCAATTTACGTAACAATACTGTAATATTACTCATAATGTGTTAAGGGAAGTAAGTAAGATTGTTTGTTGCTTTCTGCATATGCTATCATAATGGACTTCTGCATAATTCCCCTATTTGAACCCTTATAGCATCAATTTACAGTGGCAATTTACAGTCACTCCATTGTTCTAATTAAACCAAGTTAGTTTTAGCATTCAAGTATTTTATGCTTTTCAATATTAATGACTGTGCAAAAATACTGCACAATACATGTTTGGGAAGTGCTTTATGGAATCCCAGAAATAAAAGCTTGTGTTTTCTTTTTTTAAACATCTCGATGCTGTAAAACTTGCCTTTCAACACTTAGTAAAGTAAAATGGCTTTATATATTCATGTTTGATTTCCCTTTGAAGAAATCCAGAGGCACTCCATGCAGTACTAATGAAATTAAATGGAAAAATGTTACAAGTTCTCAAACAATTGTAAATTAAAAAAACTTCTTTTTTGTTGTCTTTCCACTTTTAGATTTAATGTTATTAAAAAAAAAAAGCACACTATCACAGCCAGGTTCAGCTGCCACTTGCCTATGTTGCACCTTGCAAGAGGCAAGGATGTTATTTGACTCCACTTCTTCTCCTGCGGATCATACATTTCAACGGTGGCAAGTTCTGTTGTGCCATTACTGCCACCTACTGCATAAACTTTGCCATTTACCACTGCAATGTCAAATCTGCCTCGGGCTTCTCTCATTGAGGCTAGAGTTGCCCAAAGATTAGTCTCTGGATCATACAACTCTACATCCTTCAGGCACTCTCCCCGGTCATATCCACCTAGAAAAAATTAATGCCAGAGTTAAGTATTACATCTGTCCCAGCAATTAAAGCATACAGCTGAAATACTCAATGTTTGGACTTAAGTGTTTATTAATTTTATTCAAGCTTCCTCAACAGTCAAAGATGATAGCAAAAGTTAAATATCTCTGAATACTAAATGAAGCTTCAATTTTTTGGCAGTGATTAGCTGATTACATCATTCAAGTTCTTTTTGGGGGTATACCGGGTAGTGACATGATGATTCATTGTTAAAAGGAAGTATGCAGAGATCATATATTCTCTTTTGATGGGAGATGTATATCAGAACGATAAAAAATGTTAAACTTATTTCATAGAGGTAAATTATTGTGTAAGTCATATGTACCCTTTTTACTTATGAAATTAAATGCAAATAAGCTGAGAGCAAAAATATTATAATACTGAACATCTGCACCTGCTACACCTCCTTTTTAATATTTTGTCGTCAGCCATTTAAATACCTTTGCCACAGCAGTATTTCAGCAAACATCAATTCAAATCACTGTCAGTGGGGTATTTAGAAAAGCATAATATACTCCAATTTTGAAGATATTTGAGGAAAGAAGAAAAAGGTATAACAACAAACTATGTCTGTTAGGATATAGTTAGGAAAAGTACATATTATGCAAGTACTGATTCCTATTGTATGTTTAATTCTACATCTATTTTGATATTTAATTGTTTACAGATTAGTGTTTAACATATAAAAAAAATAAAGAAGTCAGTTAGTAATGTACTTCTTTATGGACTTGCAGGAATGGGAAGTAACTGGTAAGTCATTGAAAGATTTACTTGCATTTGCTACTTTTTATAAAAAATTAATTTATGTAATTTTTGCTGCTAACTTCTTGAAATAAAATTGCCATTGTTACATCCTAGTTACATTTTAGTAAATTATATATATTGCATCATAAGTTTGACCTCCAGCACTCACAAGGCGCTTGTCATGGAAAATAATTGTCACAATCATACCAATCTTATGTGTGTAACTATTGCTTTTCTTTTTTAAGTCTAGTGACCTTTAATCGGTTAGGTCATATTAGATGATAAATGAAATGGGTGAAATGTTGCTCAAGTGAGCCTGGGGTCTATAAAGCTTAAATGTTACCTCATATTCGCCTTTTCAGGATAAGGGAAAATCCCGGAAAAAAAAACCTTATCCGGGTAACTAACCCTAACCAAAATTTAAACTCGGGGCCTCTTGAATGTGAGGCAGACACGCTACCCCCACACCACAGAGGTGGGCTTATTGCTGTTTTATTATGTCAATTTGCTTAAGGGAAACAAATTTTGGTACTATATTCCCTTGAAGTTCAACAATAAAGGTTTGATGTTGTGACCACATATCTTATATATGTGGCCTTCTTTAAGCATTAATCATTTTTAATCACAATTATTGGATATATTTATGATATGCACTCGCTTACTGTTGTGGCTGTTTGATATTTAAATATTTATGTACAACAACTTTGTTTAGATTGGAGTGTGCACACAGTCTACAATGAACCAGAAAAACATGTGTCACTGAAGAGGTTAACGAATTTCATTAAAAAAAGAAAAGTTAACGATTTCCTTGAGACTAATATTTTGTAATGTAATTGTAAGTTTACTGGTTACTTTTTGAAAAAGTAATTGTAATAAAGTAAAATATTTCATAACTAACTTTAATTCATCTCAATTACCTTTTTTCTATTCTTTTCCCCTTATTAACTGTATGCTGTAAAGGCTGGATGAAAGTGAAAACTTGGCTTTTGTATTTGTTAACAACCATATCAGAGCAAATGTCTCATTTCTTCTTCAGACTGAGAAACTATATATCTATTACTGCAGTTTATACCATGGTATGAAACATATTCATAGCTACAACATCCGTATTTTTAACTCATTTAGAACAAAATACTTGGGATCAGTTTAATAGACTGGTAAAGGATAGGATGGAGTTTAAAAAATGGATCCGAGGCAAACCCCTGACACCTCGATAGTGGTAGAACAGGGAAGTTGAAGAAGAAGAAGAACAACAAAATAAGCAAACTGGAAGAGTTTACCTCAGTAGTAAAACAGAGCATGTGGACCAATATAATAAGTACACTGAGAAATGTATGATGAATAAATAAACAAAGTATTAAGTCTGCTAGGGGTGGAACTCACTATAGAAAGTACATCTCTTCCTTAACCCACTCACATCATATAACAAGCTCTACTCACATAGGTAGTAATGACATTTAAATTGCATCAGAGCACAGCTCCCAAATGTGCACTGGCCAATAAAACTGCATATATGTACATTTTTAACTATCAGGTGGCACTCAAAGGATCTCCATATCCCTTTAGAAGACTAATGAACAAAAAAACTAATGCTGTTGGCATCAGGAGAACAAATAGGAAGGATATGTCGTCTGATATATCTCATAATAAAGTGAAATGTGACAAGCATAAATCATGATTTGCAATGAATGTGCTGTGTATGAAATGAAACGATAACACAAATGTGTATTTCCTATCGATGAAACACAAAGTTGTTGGCAACAGGGAAGCTGAGAAGGAAAGATCAGACACCCAGAGAGGAGGTAAAGAAACTGAAGTGTTCTCTTGAGTACCAGAAGCGAACGGGAGGTGTCAATTTGTAAGATCAGGTTAGTTTCCTATAGTGTGATGCACAGATAAGGTTACAGGAAAATAAATATCTGTCTGCTAAGCATGTGCATATTCAATTGTTTCATTGTGTTTCAGAAGCTGCCTGCTAAAACTACATGAACTTTAGAAACTGTGTCGTTCATTAGCTGCTTCAAAGTGTAATACTACCAGAGTTCAATGTTAGAGGTTGACCCTCATGCTATTGAGACTGCAAGTTAAAACATGCACTCCGTTTTCAATGCACATTCTGCCCCAGACTAGAAGGGGGGAGGTATGTTTTACTTGCTACAATAGAGGGAAAAATAGTGAAAGTTCTTGACAGCACAAAAACTGTTGTGCTCTTCTTCATTTGGAGAACTCTTTTGATATCTACCACACCCAATAATCACATTAGACCATCAAAATCAATAAGTCAATGCTTCCAGGAACATGCATGCTAAATTTCAGGAAAAAATTATATGGTTGATTTTATATGAATTTTTAAACTTTACAATGCACTTGTGAGCTGTACTGGGATTTAAATCAAATTCCTAAGGTCACCATGAGGGTATTTAAATAAGATGCTAATGGATTAAGCATTTAACTAATTAGCATATATAACTTTCAAGAATGGTTTGTTTTGGATATATCTTTCAGATATTCCCATAAAAATAATCAAGTGACATGGCCAAAATTCTTTTGAAATGATGCGATCATGAAAAAAAGGCTCAATTTCAGCCATGCTCATATGTGGGCTGTTGCTCCATTCTGTTGGAAATATAGGGAAGTACCTCATCATCCAATTGATTTATAAAGGTGGCGATTTCCATATACACAGCTATTATGATTATTGTATTGAGGAATATGGGGAACATCGGAAAGTGCATCCAAACAGATGCAACAATGCCTCATCCTAGAACCAAGTGTAGTTCAAAATGCCTATATTTGCTTTAAAAAGTGTCTGAAAATGTTAACAGTATGCCACCCTTTTCACTTGGTTCAGCACTCTTTTTAATTCATGGACTAGAGAGATAAAGATGCACAAGTCTTCTCCCCCTCCCTTCTCTCTCTCAGCATGCTGAGAAATACTTCTAGGAAACCCTGAGCCCTATGAAAGCCAGTGCAGTAACCTCTTGAGAGACGCCAGTAGTCAGTCCTTCACATTCTAGATTGTTTCCTCTGACATTTTACATGACCACCTGCATGGTCATTCAATAAACTTCTCGATTTCCGGTTTCTTCAAAAAGGTTGGACTTATTCGCAAATGTTGGCTTCCAGACTTTTCGGGAATTATCATGACATGATTTAAAATAGAGAGTTGAGGGTTGTTACACTACATCACTATGATAATCTTACTTGAACGCGTTTCGGGAGACGGCTTGTCCCCATCGTCAGCATTCTCTCTCAACTGATATTTGCCGGTCATCGTCTGGGGGATGTGTGTGGTTTGTGGTGTTCTCTGGTGCTGGGCTGATGAACCTCCAAAGGCTGTTGGGTGGCGGCAGTTCAAAATTCATTAGGTGATTCCTGTGTTTGACAATATGTATTTTTTCCCAGATGTCCAATTCATTGCTGCTGTTGATCGGTTTTAAGAGTTTTATGTTTGGAGTGATATCATGGTTTGAAGACCAGAAATGATGTGCTACTGCTGATTTATCTTGCTGCTTTTGGTAAATGCATCTCATATGCTCTTTAAGTCTTATTTCAAGATTTCTTTTTGTTCTTCCTATATATACCAGGTTACATTCATTACAATCAATTTGATATATACCAGCTGATTTATCGTTGGGGATAGGATCTTTTGTTCTGTTGCATAGTAGTTCCTGTATGTTGTGGTTATTCTGTGGAGACAGGGTGATGTTGTATTTTTTGAAAATCCTTTGAAATTTATGATGTGTCCAAGGGTGATAAGTGAATTTTCTATATGCTTGTGGTTTTTGTTGTCTGAGTAATGTAGTCATTTGTTGGATGTATTTCTGTCTTTCAAACCTTTTTATCTTCTTATCTATTGTTTTTTTCTGGTATCCATTCATAGTGGCTATGTTGATAATGTGTTGGTATTCTTTCTGGTATTCCTCTTTCTCCATTGGTATATGTACTAACCTGTTTGTAATACTATTTAAAATTGCATGTTTGTGGCTTGTAGGATTGTAGCTATTATTTTTAATGTAGTTTTCTGTGTGCGTTGGTTTTCTGTAAATGCCAAACGTTAGTTTGTTGTGTGCATTATTTCTGATGATCCTGATGTCTAGGTAAGGTAATTGGCCATTTTCTTCTTTTTCCATTGTGAATTTTATAGATCTTTTTTGTAAATTTAATAATTTCAAAGCATCTTCTGAAAGTTTTTTTGGAACAATAGCAAAAATATCATCTACATATCTATACCAGGTTTTGAATAGATGTGGGAAAGATTTTGTAATATGGGATTCAAAATGGCTCATATATAGTTCTGCTAAAAATGGTGAAAGGGGGTTTCCCATAGTTAGGCCTGAGGTTTGTTTAAAGATTTTGTGATGGAATGAAAAGAAATTCTGGTCCAGACATAATTTTGTTAGTTTCAGGTAATCTTCTGTTTGTGCTCTAGGTGTGCCATTGTTTAATATCCAATTTTCTAGGAGTGGTAATAATTCTTCTTTTGGTATGCTTGGGAAGAGTGCAGTGACATCAAATGATACCATCATGTCTGTGGGTGATATATTTATATTTGAAAGGTGACTGGTTAATTCTAAAGAATTTTTTATGCTAAGACTTTTGAACATAGGCATGGAGTTGAAGGTATTTGAAAGCCATTTTGCTAGTTTATATGTGGGAGAGTTTATGTTATTCACTATGGGCCTCATTTTGTTGCCGAGTTTGTGTATTTTTGGTAGTGCATATAACCTAGGTATGATGGGAAAATCTGGTTTAATTCTGGATTTTTCGGCTTTTGTTAATGTTTTGGTTTCTATCAATGTATTCTGGAGTGACTTGGTGCATTCTTTTAATGGATTTTTGCTGATTTCTATGTACTCTGGGTTATGTAGTAATTGCATAACTCTAGATTCATAATCATCTTGGTCTAATATCACTAATGTGTTTCCTTTGTCTGCTTTGGTGTATACTACAGGTTTTGACTTTAGAGATTTGATAATTTTTTGATGTGGTACGTAGTGGTGTTTTTGGGCTTGTATCTGGTCCAATATTAGTTCACACTGTGATTGTATTAAACTTTTATCCTTATCTGTAAGGTGGTTGGAGGCTATTTCAATATCAGCAACAAAGTTTTCTGTATTTTTTGTGAAGTTGAAACATGTTTTTAGGCCATTGTTCAAGACAGATAGCTCAGTGCTGGTGAATGGTTCTTTTGAGAGGTTAACTACATATTGGCCTGTGGTAGGTTCATTGTTTAGGTTATGTTTATATGTTGATTTCCGTTTTTGGTTATGTCTAGGAGATTTTTCCCGGTATTCCAGGGAGTTTTTTTGTTTGAATATAAGGTTGTTTAGTTTCTTTTTCAGTTTCATTGTTTTGGCGCTCATTTTCTTGCTAAGTTGCGTAAGGAAATTTGACCGTAAATTTTCCCATAAGGGTATTCCTAAAACTTTCGGTAACCATAAGTGTAGTTCATAGATTCTAAGGTCCAAATCCTGTAAATTTGCATAATGTTTGTTCTTTTCTATTTCAATTACTTTCTTGTCTGCTGCTGTTTGATGCTTTACATTGTGATTAAATTTTACGTATTTTCTAACGAAGTTTGGCGTAACTTTGTGTTTTAAGCAAAGATTTAGGAATCTTATGTTTGCAGCCGTGATTTTCTTTTTGATTTCTAGTTTTAAGTATAATTTAATGTCCTGTTTAACAACCCTCAACTCTCTATTTTAAATTATGACACATCACTGTTACAAGCTTCTAAATCTTCAAAAATTGAGATCATGACATGATTTGAAAATCTCTGTTTTCCAATAAATACAAGATAATAAATCCTTGCTCCATCAAAGTATAAAGACATATTTTCCAACCACTTGTATGAACTCACACATATACTAACTCTTGCTCACGAAAAGTGACCTTAGAAAGATCAACAAAGAGGTGGTCAGGCAAGCTGGCTTCACATTGCAATGGTTAGGCGATGGTCTTCTAATGTCAAGGTCATGGGTTCAAACCCGGCCCAGAATGGTTGTTTTTAAGTGTGCTTAAAAGTGGCAACCCCTGTGAGTAGGTTTACTAGTATGTAAAACAACTCCTGCGGGATGAAATTCTGGCACACCAGTGGCGCTGATATGATTCTGGCAATTGACAGCGTCATTAACAAAGTATGTATATATATATTTTTTTTTTAATTTTTCTTTTTTACTTTCTCTACTACGTATAGTAAGTAGGGGAAGTATTGTATTCCACCCAAAAATTCGATACCGAGATTTCATCGGAAATACATGTTTTGAGACCCCCTGAATCCAAAAAAAGCATTTTTGGAAACATGTCCGTGTGTGTGTCTGTGTGTCTGTGAACAGCAGAAACGAACAGTCGGATAAACACCAAACTTGGTATTTAGGTTCAGTATCTTCCAGAGATGCGACACGAAGGTTTTCAAGAAAATCCCCCCACCCCAGACTACCCTTTACATGGAACATTTTTCGAAAATTTTAATTTTCCAAAAATGGCTCTAACGATTTTGATTAAAATATCATATGTTTAAGATATTGTCATGAGAAATGAAATCTATATCTCAAATTTTCTGGGAATGTCTCCAAAAGTATTCTTCATTGTGAACGACTTTTGCATAACTGGTAAACCATAAGAGATAGACAAAATTTTACTACACGAAAAATGTAGATCGCGTTAAAATACACAATTTATGTCATATACATTTCTTTTGTTGAGTGAACCGTTTTCGAGATATTGCTTGTTATTCCCTTAAATTTTCCAATACTTATACTTTTTCTCAAATTCGTTATTCATTTTTTTATGTCCTGGACATGCAAAGAGAATGGAATGCGCCACATAGCAACCAGCATTAAAATATTTGACTATCGCTTAAAACCTACCATATTCCTCTTGCATCTACAAGAAAATTAGCAATAAGATTGACATTTCCATATCTCGATTAACATGAAGCATATGGAGTATAAGCGTTTGTAAAAATAGTTTGAACCAGAGTAGAGAAAGTCATGTGAGTGTAACACATCAGATTTTTTTAACCACATTGCAACAGCAAGTAGGCTGGCTGACTGCTACTCTGTGTTCCAACAACTAACTGCCATATTTACACCACAGATACACTCACTTTCATTTCTCAGACTATGAATATACTCTTGTTCAATTTCACTGAAATATCTTCATTTGTATAGGAATTATTTAGGAAATGAATCAAAATTGAAGTATAACTTGAAATCTTTTTTTTTTAAAAAAAATATATCTCCCGTAAGTATGAAAGCCCTGTACATTTTGCTAAATTGCAAGTAATTCCAAACTAGCCCCAAGTATGGGCTCAAATGTAAAGAACTGGAATAATCTTGATAGTTTTTTGTGGTTTTCTTGAAACATTGATTTTGCTGTAATGCCACTTTTTCTTTTTAAACATAACCATTTCCAATATTTTGCATATGTTATGCGATATAAAATGAAAATATCTGCCACATACGGGGAACAAAGCCTTATCCAGGTTACCAGAAAACAAAGAAGGCTGATGCCACATGTCGGTGTAACTTAGGTCACTAAAGCAACATAACCAGAGAAATCGCCAGACAAATCCATTTACAAAAGGCATACTATTATGGTTTTCTGTCAGCATTGAGGGTATCATATATGTCATTTCATTATGTTCAAGTTGTAAATACATAGGTGCTTTGATAATTCTGTATAATAAAAAAAATTTACCAGATGCTGTGTCGGTTTTTGTCTTTTAGAGTATGACTTTTGGTATACTTTTAAACTTTACAACAGCTGTAGTTTATGTCAAACAAATAATCTTAGCCTATAGTCTCCTTCCTGTACCATCTGCTGGAAAGTGGTGAAGGCTGCATGGTCGGCTATGTTGCTATATATTTATTTTATCATCACTGATTTCAGAGGAGTGATGAAACTTTAGGTTATGGTACAAAACTTACTCGTTCCATATTTATTTGAAATCATATGCAGGTTGCCTGGTGTACAGGATTTGAACTCGAGATCTCCCAAGTCCATAAAAAGGATTTGCTCAAATATTTACTGAACCTGAGCCAGTTTTTGGCATACCCTTAAATTCTGAAAAACCATTGCTAAGGGGATTAATCATAACCACCAATTGTGATGGGTTCAAACAGAGGGATGCAAGCACACTAAGAGAATGCTGTGCAGTATATCCACCTCACCCACTGAAAATGTACTTAATCTCAATACATCTGAAATTAACCATATAACTGGCCTCTTGCCGGAACATTGTAAATAACAGAAACATCTACATACAGTGGGAATATTTAGAGAGGAACCGTATGCAGGCTACGTAACAAAGAGGACGAAACTGCCTCTCATACAATCTTCAAATGTGAAACACTGGGCAGGAAAAGATATGAACTTTTGCACGTGATGAACCCAAATGATGATTTTCATAATGAAAACTTAGTTAAACTACTGTCCCTAATTAAAGGGACAGGACCATTTAACCAAAACAACAGTGATAGGAGATAATAAAACAAATCCTTAGATTATAGTGATGTTATAGTGATGTAGTGTAACAACCCTCAACTCTCTATTTTAAATCCTTAGATTTCAATACTATGGGCAATTACAACCCGACTCTACTATTATGACAGTCAAGTCAAGTTCCAATTGCAAGCTATAGGCACTAACCACCTGCCTGAAACAACTAAGGCATGATTTGCTCTATCTGCATGGTTAATTCTTTGATTTTATAAACTTATTTATATCCAATAAGTGTACAATTAAAAACACATACATACAACACATTTAAATTCTAATGCAGCATTAGTGATCCTGTAAATTCCTCTACTATAACTAACATGGAAAATGAGATACATTTTAGTGGCTCTATAGAGGTTAGGATATGGAAGAGCCAAAGCTTTAGTGACTAACAGTCAGTATGCAAAGTTTGAAATACTGAGGCTGTATTAAAAGGGTGTCAACCTAACCAGTACAATATAACCAAACTTTGCAATGCATGTAACTGGGCTTATTTGAGGAAGAATTGTTAATTATGAGTGGAACCTAAGAACTCAAATATCACCAGATTCTAGTGACTTATCCCATAATGATGGAAAAATGGCAAAGCTGTTCTTTAGTAGCCTTTGGTGAAATGCATCTGCTATTGAACTTACCACAAACAAGAAGAGAGTTGTTTAAGTTGGCACATCCAGCTGCACATTTGACTGAGCTCATATTGGGCATCACACAATAAAGATCTGGTTTTTCTTCACTGGAAGGACGACTGGCAACTGGTGTGGTGATAGGAGATGGGCTTGATGGTTGGTTGAGCCGAAGCATCACTGACAATCTGGTCAGCATCCCATTAATGGTAACAAGAGCTAAGAATGTGTGTTCTGAAATTAAATATAAAGAATGTACTGCTTAAGGTTATGATGATCAGCATAGATAAGTTATATATTGCATGCTTTCTGAAAGCAAGGTCTAGTCAAACATAAGCACAAATCTATAAACTGCAAAACCCTGCATTTAGGTGAAGTCCACATTTAAAGGCCCAGGCTTTTAAACTTTACCGGTTAACTTTTAAGTTTTGTTTCTTTCTTTTAATTTTACAAATTTGTTTCCTCCTAGAAAGCACATTGTAGATTGAAAATTGTATAAGTTGTTGTGTTTTTATCTCTCTCTCTCTCTTTCTCAGAGATAGCTGGTCTTACTCCAAATCATCTCTGAATTTACAGAAAGGGCATACAGAAAACTCTTGCTACACCAGCCTGTACATAAGTTTGTTGAGGCAGACATGGTCAATTAATAATCTAAAAATTGTCATTGAGGACTTTCTTGATAGTGTATTAATACCAGTAATTTTCTTTAAAATGAATTTAAAGACCAACAACTGTAAGAATCATACAGATATAGGGCAGTGTACACCATGTTGAAGTAAATTACATCAGAAGTAACTTTTACTAAAAAAGTGCTAATAAGGAAGTAGGTTACTACAGGAGCAATTTACTCCGAAAGTAACGTTGGAGAGCTCAATTACAATTTACTCTTTTAGTTACTACTACAGAAGTAAGAGCCCATTACTCCTTGAGTATTGTTTTAATTGTGCAATTTACTTGAAGCCATCATGGATAAGGTTATGTGCAATAAGAAAAGGGGGATAAACTGTCAGTGAAAGAGATAAATGTTTGTTGATAAAGAAAATCAATTTCATCAATATAGAGTGCAGGAGCGACAGGAAACAAATGAAGAGCAGCTTAAAATTCTTTGGAAACAATGTTTCTAATCTTCATACTTGCATCACAGACCACTTATATGTTAATGGAGAAATATCCTTTCCGATTTTGGAAAAGTTCACCATATTCACCAGATGGGCGCAAAATAGGAACATACTTGCAGTCAATTGAACCCACAATGTGTAGCAAACGTGTGAAAGTGAAGAAAATTGCCTTTTATTTTCCTAACACTCATGTATATTTATGTATACTTTGCTCTTAACCCCAAAAGCACTCTAACAATGCGATGAAAGATATGCACTATCAGCAGGCATACAGTGAATGTTTAATATAACTAACTGAAATGTTCCAGTACGAAACACTTGCAGCGTGCATAACAATTGCAGTTTGGGTAATATAGGAGAATTCATGTCGTGAGTTTTGTTGTAAATGCTCTCCATGCAGGTTCAAAATGAATGTAAACAATTATTTAAATTCTTTCCGTTCCTTGAACTCACTCTCTATACTCTATAACTTCTATATAAGCATCATATGGATTGCGCATATCACTATCGCATTCCCATTGTTTTCTTCGTCAAAATCATCAATGTAATCTGAGTACAATACGAGGGCGGATTGATAAGTTCATGACTTTGACAAGAGCTAGCATTCTACTCACAGGTTTCTTGTTTGCACCCAAGTCTTACATCTATTCTGGGTATAATCGCAGAAATTCATCATCATTTGTTTCTTAAAACATTGTTGAGAGCGTCTAAAATAAGCAGATGTGTGTTGCTTCATAGAAAATGGCAAAAAGTGAATTTCGTGTTCTGATAAAGCATTACTATTTGTGTGGTAAGACGGTGAAGGAAACAAAAGAAAAGCTGAACAAGCATTATGGGAACTCTACTCCATCATATGGCATGGTTCACAGAATTTCAATGTGGTCATTCGAGCACAAGAGATGCCATGCACACAGGACTGCTGGTTGAGGTCACAACAGAAGAAATGGTGAACAAAGTTCACGATATTGTTTTGGAAGACCACTGAGTGAAAATCCGTGAGATAGCCAAGACCATAAACATCTCAAGTGAACGGATGTGTAATAT
The DNA here is from genome assembly GCA_030765065.1 of Deroplatys truncata. Lineage (NCBI taxonomy): Eukaryota > Metazoa > Arthropoda > Insecta > Mantodea > Mantidae > Deroplatys > Deroplatys truncata. Next base: position 44,907,137 of record CM060976.1, on the reverse strand, counting down.
TCTGCATGAATTTTTGGGTATGAGAAAGCTGTTAGCAAGATGGCTGCCCTGCTCACAGTTGAGAACAAGCGGAATCGTGTGACCATTTCACAGGGATGTTTGAACATGTTCCAATGCAACCCAAATGAGCTTTTGTGGCATTATATCACAGTTGATGAAACTTGGATCCATTACTATCAACCTGAAACCAAACAACAATCAAAGCAGTGCATTTCCTTTGGCAAACCTGCTCCAAAGAAAGCAAAAACCATTCCATTGGCAGGAAAAATCATGGCAGCTGTCTTTTGGGATTCACAAAGGGTGTTAAGACATCCACTACCTGGAAAAGGGTAAAACAATCACAGATTTTCATATTATGCCACAATGCTGGATCAGTTTCACAAAGAATTCTTAAAGAAACGACCCCATTTGGTGAAGAAAAAGATTCTCTCTCTCACTAGAATAATGCACTCGCACACAAGTCAGCCATTGCCATTGCAAAACTTGTGGAATTGAGCTACGAACTGCTGCGACTTCTTCCTCTTCACAACCTGAAAAATTGGCTTGCTAGGAAGAAATACATGTCCAGTGAACACATCATAGCAGAAACAACCTCAATTTTGCAGACTTTGAAAAATCATATTTTTTGGAAGGGTTAAAAAAATTGGAGAAACGTTGGACGTGTACTGAACTGAAAGGAGACTGTTGAGAAATAAAATTGATTTTTTGAAAAAAATGGTTATTTTCTTTAAAAAGTCACTCATAAGTCCTCGTAATTGCTGTTTTCTTTGCCGAGATCGACAATGTAATCTAAGTAATCCATGAACACGTTAAAATATCTTCCTCCAAATACGATACGGTATACTAGTTCAATCAACAAGTTAGTTACTCCATTCAGGTCATAAGAGTAAGTTCTAACCTATATTTGTGCTCTATTTAATTCTATAGTAGCATACTACATGATGGTGCTCTCCAACATTTACTTTTGCGGTAATTTACTCTGGGAGTATCTGAAAGGAGTAAAATACTTTGGAAGTGGTTTATTCTCATATGGAAATGAAGTCGCAGAGTGTTGATTTGAATAGTAGTTAGCTACAAAAGTAGAGCTTACTCTAGGTTGGTGCACACTGCCCATAATGTATAATGCATTGCTTTTATGAATTCACACTGAAATGTTTGAAGAGAAGGAATGAATGGGACTACATTGTGATATCTCTCTCCTTTTGTATGGCCACCAGCTGTCAAACCACAGTTAAAACAGGAAATCTAGTAATTCCTATTTTGATTCTGTAAAGAAAAGTTTGTGCTAAGAAAGATATTTGAACCCTAAAATATTGTTTAAAATCTGCTAGGCTTGTTGGTAAATTGCTTAGCGACACAAAATGTAGAGCAAAGAAACCAGTTGACATACTGTGGCCTTGTTAACCATAAGTATTTCCTGTGTGCATCTCATTCCCCTCAACCAAAATCTACAAAGTTTGATGCTTATTTTTTTCTGCACATTATTTGAAAAGTGTATATCAGGAATGCAAGATGACCTATAGCTTTGAATATGAATATTTTTTCAATAAAACATTGTCTTGTATTTAGAGAAACACAGTAATTATTCTATTTGTTTATATGCCTAGCCAAATAAAATTGCAGGTAAAATGTTTTATATTCAAATATAAATGCTCCACTCTGCAAAGGCGTACACAGAAAGGGGCTCAGTGGGTCAAGGGCCATCCCAGATTTCCAAAAACCATATAACAAAACAATGCAGTCTCAGTTTTGTTTTTGCAACTCTTTTATACTTCAGGTTTAGTATACCACAATGCATCCGCTAATAAGCAGGTAAATAAAAATACCATATAATTAACACAGTGGTAAATATTGGGGGATATCGGGGAATTTAATCCATTCTTTTGGAAAACCAACATTCCATACGTTGGTTGGCAACATTGATTAAATGGCTAACTACACTCATTTTACTACCCGCACATGTTTAGTCACAGAGAGCCAGTAATAGGTGGTTACAGAGCCCCTCTTGTAGTGTGATAGTGGAGCTTCTGAGTGACTTCTGTAGTCTAATGGGTATAAGCCCTGGGAGTTTAGTCTCTACGTAGTCCTATTTGACTTTTGGTCCTATAAAAGGTTTGTTGGTTATACCGACCCATCAAATCCTTAATTTAGTCAATATACTTTCCCCCTCACATGGGTAATCTCAAAAAATGACAATGGAATGAAGGTATGACAGAATTTGTGTGTTTCAGTTATTGCTGTTTCAGCACCCCTTCAAATCCACTCTCTGCATATGCCTCTGCTACTTTGTATATGTTAGAAAGTCAGTATAATTTTCAATATAGATGACCATACATGCATACCTCCTACTTTTGATGTTGCAATGAGGTTCCAATCTACTTCTTTCTCTTGTTCTGTCCTGTCTCCAATATCTCGAGAGTAGATAAGCACTCTGGGTTTGGCTGGTTGCATCTGGCCTTTTCGTCGACCCTTCAAAGAGAAACACCACTCAGCATTCCATAACTAATGTGAATCAATAATAATTAATTATACCTGATATGGAGTAAGATTTTCGAACAAATGTTTAATTTACCTTTATGTTAGACTGATTCTTCTTAGAGAGTTTCTTGTAGTCCTGTACAATCTCTGTGTCACTTATATCTCCTGTTGGCAATTCAGAGCAGTCCTGTAGGGAGTTGTCCATTGCAAGATACAGCAAATGGGTCTGAAAGAAGACATAATATGCATAACTTTAAACTTACAACAACAAACAAATAAACAAAAAAAGCACAAAGATCATGCAGCATTTGTGTTGAACAAATAAAAGATCAAAGTTATGAAAAATATTTAGTTAGGAAATGCTATTATCTAAAAAAATTTCTTGCTTACTAAATTAACTCTTTATTGTGGTCTGTAGTATTCATTTTCCCCCTGTTAACTTTAGTAAAATTTAAAATTTATATAACATCAGGATGCATATAGTTATCAAAGGAAGGAAGGACACTTCATCAGGGATAATGCAACCAACTATAGCTGTAGGTTCTGTTGGTGGATGAACGAATACTCAAATAAATGCTAAAACTAAGTATATATGTGAGGTAAAGAACTAATGCCAGGACCTATAAGAAATGGATAAGGATTGCTGATGAAAAATTAACTGCTTTGGTTACCTTTCTAATAAGCTCATCCATGTTAAGAGCATCGTTGTCACACTGTCGTTTGATCCATTCCAAAACAAGTTGAGCTACAGATTCTCCAACTACCAGAGACATTTCCTGACGAGTCTGATTCAGCACTTCAACGCAAACACATGGTAGTGACAAAAGAATCTTGGATTGGCATACCTGGTCAAACTGAGATAAAAATTTTTAACACAACATAAGCATCCTTCCACACTGTGTAAGATAGTGTTTCAACTTGAACCTGCTTACAGCTTGATAATACATACCTCCTTGGCAATATATATGTCAACTTGCTCAACAAATGCCTTGTTTCTTGAAATTCCTGGAAGGGAACGGATCTCAATGCAGTTGTCAATACTGAGATTTTTGATCAGATGCTGTATGCATTCCTTCACCACACGATCCATCTTCAAATGACATGCTGCCAGATATACAGCTTTCACTTGAGAGCTGCTCACTTCCAACCTAGAAAATATATCTTACTTAACGCATGCTTAAGTGGTATCCAGCTTTGATCCTCATTTTAAAGTATTATGAAATGAATCCTTATACCTTAAGGGGAGTATAAACATTATTCAGGGATCAAATATCTGAAAAAGACTTTTTGTGAGTAATGTACTCCAGCATATGTAGAATACTATGATGGTAGTAGTTTTTTGCATAATGAAATTTTAAAGGTATTTAAGATAAGCTATTTTATATAAAGTTACTTATTTTTTTATGGTAAATAAAACACATTAATTCTATAAATGAAATGCATTTTCAGCCTTCCTTTTCAGCTGTGTGCCAGCTTTCACTTGTAGAGGAAACCCTTGCTTGTACTAACCATGTGGTTATCTGATGGAGAATTTTACTGAGCCATCAACTGATAATATTTCAAAGTCATGACTTTATGAGCCCTTTCTCCCACATTGTTAGTTATGTTGGTGTTTTAATAATTTAATTTCTTATTTTATCCTGTGATATTCCATCGTTTGACCCAAAGATTAGAATACATATCACTCAGAGACCAAGAATATGACAGAACACCAGAACAAAGTGAAGGCTGTGACACAAAAGGATTCAACACACACGCTTGACAAACTAATAAAGGTATACAAAAGGCAGAAAAATGTAAAGAATCTCTCTGTACTCAACAGTGGAGATAATACATACCAAATATATGGTAGATTCATGTTCCAAACAAGGACTGACAATAAATTCAGTAAGTTGTTTCGAGAACATGCATCTTGTAACAAATACATATGAAACAGAACATCAACACGTTTATAGTTAATTCCCAAATACACAACCACAATACCCTTAGCAAAGAAAAAATTTCTGTAAGCATGCATAATACGGCTATTTATGAAGGGGAATTTATCTACATGGGTATTAATTTAAACAACAACCTTTGGCTATGTACAAGAATATTCAAAGTTACAAACTGTTTAAAAATACATTATTTCATTTTATGTTAAAAATATTATGTTTTTATGATACAAATGAATTTATAGAAACCTATAAGATGATAAACTGTAAATAATGTATATTGATATCAACAGACTCTATTTTATGTAACTTTTGTAATAAATGTGATGATTCCAATATCATTGTAATAATTACAATGATGAACTATACCCACAGGAACTACCTCAATCATTAGTTAAAAGGCACTATCCCAAATACACAAAAATCGGTTCATCACATCAACAGTGAAGACTACCATCAAATATACATTGGGAAAACAAAGACAACCTACAAGCTAGACTAAGAAATTAACACTAAAGCAGATGGAAAATAACCAGCAGCTCACCACTTTTGGTCAACCCTACACAACATAAAATAGTAAATAAATTTGTTAACATTGTAAAAGCAGGATAACTAATAACATGGGTAAAACTCCACAATGACAGAAGGCTCATTAAGTCATGGATTTTGAAATACAACTCAGTAAAATTCACCATCAAACAAATGCCAGCCCAGGCAACACTATAGTGGGGGCTTCCTCTTCCTATGACAAATTCACATACAATTGACAATGAAAATGACTCTTCGAAATATGTTCAAACAATAAACACTGCACAAAACTAAAGAGTACTATGTCAACTCAATATTTGTTTATTATTATAAAGTTTTGCTGCCTTTTAAATAAAAATATATGGTTTTCAATATAATTATGTTGTTAGGTTTAGAAATTAAGAGGCATTACCTCAATATTTGTATATTTCACAGCAGCAGCATTATTGGTAATGATTGAATATGTCACTGAGTCTTATCCACCACAGAACAAAAAATTTATGTATTTATCATGTGTTGAGCACCTGTTTTCAAAACAACAGCCAAGTATTTCTATTTATCTTCATGTAGTTCAGTCTAAAGACCATGTAGTTCACCATGAAGTATGGTAACTAAAACAGTGTAACTGTGTGTAGCATTTTCTTTAAGTGAATATTCAGTTGTGTGTGAAAGTTACAAACATGAACAAAGTAAGTGAGTTATTAAAATGTCCAATTAGCATCAGAACTTTCGGTGAAATAATTCAGATGAAAACATTGGGTAGGCCACTCCTAAATGTGAATCTGCAGCAGCAAACAAAAATCAATGTTGTAAATTCATTCTTGAAATTTACCAAAAGAACAAATGAATTTGTGACTGTGAGGAAAATAGTACTTTTTTCTTTTGTCCCTCCCCCCCCCCTCTTATGTGTTATTTGGAGGAGATGTCTATTAGTATAAGACCGGAATAACTGATATTGTGATACTGGACATATATGGTCTAAAATGAAGGTACATTCAATTCTTGTCAATTGGCTAATACGCTCGATGCTACTGTATGAAGTTGGTAAACATATATTGGAGAGATTTATTTTCACTTTTTTGGCACCCCTAATAGAATACCTCAGGGCCGCCACTGGGTGAAAGAAACCTAATGCCTGTATTAAACTGCATTTATGTTTTCTTGAATTCAAACAAATGAAATCTAAGTTAGTGTTTCAATGTATTAATGTAAGAATTTTTTCAAACTTCTTGTATTTTGTTAAATTCAAACAAATAAAATCTAAGGTAGTCTTTCAGTCTATTATTGTTAATAAATTTTTCAAACCACTTAAATATTTTACAAAATAATGATTTAATTGTTCGCTTTTATGCATAAAAGCAAAATCTCTTAAAAAATTGGGACTCCCAATTAAAAAAATTAAGCTCGTCACGAAACAACTCTGAAAATATGCACTTGATAAAATGTAACTAATGTCATTGTTTTATCCTCTTAAATAAAGTAACATTCACCAGCAATTGTTTTTCTGAAAATATGTTCTTTCAAGATAATCATATTTCAAAGTAAATTTAAAACATCAAGGAAAGAAGAAGGGTCTGCTATAGTATTTGTTTTACAGTCGAGAATAAACATGACACAGCATCAAAGAGTATACCTATATTTTTCATTCTTCTTTAGCTTACTTATCATTAATTTAACAAGGCAATCCTTTAATAATGCATGTTGCGCATGCGCTATCTCATGGATGTTATTAATTATGTTATTAGTGTGAGTTATCATGAACAAGTTTCAGGTTTAACTCAACTACTTGAAATTCTTTGTCTAAACATTATTGAAGCTGAAGGCACAAGAGTGTTCTTAGATCAAAGATATTTCATTAAAACTGAAATCTTACTTGGACATATTCTAACAGACATTTATGAATTACTTTGGGAAGTGATGACTCTATAGTACTGACATTTTCTGGTGGTCCAAATCTTTTCATGAATGCGGGTTACAAGAGACAAATGATGTCCCATAACATAAAGATCAATTATAGCCTTCACTGTTGTACATGTTTTAGAAGACAGATAAATTGTGAAAATATAGCTCAGGAATGTGGAGTATCCAGGTCATTGGTACATAGAATAATCATGGAGCATCAGTGCAGTAAGGTCGCCTCCCACAGTATGGAGATGAGTCCAATTGATTATGACCCTTTTGCCAAATTAAAATATTCAATCTGTGATCAGTGTTTTACAGCACTAAATGTTTCCAATATAGCTGTGACCTAATGCACCTAAGAGTTGAACCTCAGAAGAGAATTAAAATAGCATCCAACAAATTACCACAACATTAAGAAACAGTAATTTAACTAACACATTTGTGTTTGCTTCGTCACTAGCTTCATTTTTACGTATAATTAGACTGTATCTACACAGCTAAATGGGCACATTTATCTTCACCTCCTCACCCATGCTTTGCCTGTGTTCTGAACATCTGATGACAGATGTGGTTGCAGCACAATGGAGCTCCTCCGCATTTCATGTGTAAGTACAAGATTATCTCAATGGTGTGCCTTCTGGGCAGTGGATTTGAAAGAGATTGTCCAATAAACTGGAAATCACATTCTCCAGAACTCACTGTCCTAGATATTTTTATGGGAATATCTTTAAGTGCCTGAAGTAAAAATTGTGAGTTGACTGACACTGACAAGGTTTACTAGCACAGATCTTGGCTGCTTGTAATAAAATTTGTAACACTACAGTTCTTTTGAGAGGGTGTGAGGATCATTCCTTCACCGGTGCACTCTTTGCAGGGATGTTCCAGGACATCACATCAAATGATTCTTCTGGTGATCTCCGTTTTACTTCTTTGCTCTTATGACATCTTTGTCTGTCTTCCAAATGTCTTTATTTGTTTCTCACACAGCAGTGAAAAACTAGAATAAATCTATGACCCGGGACCACCGGCTTTACTTCCCTTCTAAAGGAACCATGCTAAGGATTTTTACACCCAAAATAAATCCATCACCCTCTGCTATGTTTGAACTGACGGCCTCAAGAACTAGAGGCTAGCATGGTACCACTAGACCACAGAGGACAATTATACTGTGTATTGTGAACATGGCATCAGCAAATGCTTTCAATGTTCTCCGAATTGAATTATCTCTGTAGCTGTCTCATTTATTTTGTCTTAGGCTGTATGTACTGTTTTCTTTGGGTAATGAATTACCCTTGAAGTTTTGAATTACTGTTATTCACAGCCCTACCATTAAACACACTGTATATTTATTTTGCATAATTTGTTAAACTGAATGAGCAGTTATGAACAACAAAACAAAGTGTTAACTACAGAGAGAGGGGGAGGGAGGTAAAGAAAGAAAGAGAAGGAAGGAGAGAAAGAAGGAAAGAAAGAAAGAGAGAAAGAAAGAAAAAAGAAAGAAATTGTGGTAAAGGAGGTTTGATCCTCTTCCTCCTCCATCATTGATATCTTATACTGCTGTATGCCTTTAACATAGCACTATTGAGGCAGTAACTTGAGCTAGCAAAGCATCTGTCCTTTTCCCTGTGTCCTGTACCAGATTAATCACTGGGATGCTGACCATTAACAGATTTTGTGCTACTGATGGAATGTAGAAAGCACAGACCATAAGTACCCTATCCCAAAATACTTATCTAGGACCCCTCCAGAATCCTTGCAATTTGTGTGGTTGAATTCTGGAACATTCTGTATTTAAGAACCTTCTTTATGTTATGTATATATTTTTCATGAATGGGCATTGTGAAGAGTACACTTTCTCTGTAGGTAGTTGACAGTCTTTCCAAGAAGAAGTGCATTTCCAATTTAATAATGCATGCTGATGTTGTTAGAACTCCAAGCATGCTTGTATCATAAACAAACCTTATGAAATTGGTAACAATGAATGAAAATGCTTGATATGCTCTTCCCTGATTAGCAAACGATGCACTGGTTTCCTTGGTGTATCGGTACTTAATACATGAAATGTTTGGACAGAAAATTGAGTACCTTCTACTTATTTGCACTGCTATAAGTGTGAATATTTGGTTTTACAAATGACCTGTTCAGTTGTTCCCTTGCATGACATAACGAAAACACTGCTACTTTGAATATAGAAGTAGGAACAATCAAAATGAAAGCTTATGAGTTATTTTTTGTTTGCTTTCTGTTAGCAATTTCAGAAAGAATACACTTACTTTGCTGTGTAGGCGAAGTGAATAAGCTTCTCCAAAGCACTCTTTTCAAAGCCTCCATTCAGCTTGTATGTGATGACTGTCTCACGCTGGCTACCTTTATTTTCATCATCAGCTGTGAACAGCTCAAACAAGTAAGGGCTGGCACTAGCTAGCACAGCACGGTGACCATGAAATTCTGCACTGCCAACCTAAAATAGAAATATGAATACAGATTACTTGTAAAATATAAATGTCAACCTCACTTTCTTCTTTTCTAAAGGATACTCTGAGAGGAATAACTTACACCTTGAGATAGTCATTTCAAAAAGAAAGTATACGGCTTCTTTATCTCTTTCTACTAGCAGTTCACTCTCGGCTAATATCATCAAACACTTGGTTTTCATTTCATATCAGTTTTCTCGTGCTTTATCACTTTATAGATATAGTAGGTAGAGGAAGTACTTCATTCCATTTAAAATTTTCATATCGAGATTTCACTAAAAATAACATATTTTGAGGTCCAACACACCCAAAATGTGTTTTTGAAAAATAGTCCATGTATGTGAATTTGTGTCAAAGCAAGCACTATCTAAGCATGCCAGATGGAAGATTTTCAAGAGCATTCCTCCGCTACAACTATCTTTTATCTGGAATTTTTTTTTCCTTCTTTAATTTTCTCAAAAGTGTCTTAATAATTTTGATTAATTATCATATTTTTAAGATATCTGCATGATGAATAGAATGCATATCTTGAATAGCCTGTGAATTCCTCTTCATTCCTGTTGAACTTTGTATACTTTATATAACTGAGAAACCTTAAGAAGTAGACAAAATCTTATTACAGGAAAAATACTCTTTGAAATATGTAATTCATGCGAAATAACTTTTTTTGTAGCATTAGCCATTTTTAAATATTCCATGTTGCATTTTTGTACCTTCCCAAGTACATCATCTGCTTTAAAGTTTGTGATTCTTCTTGTTTTCTTTCCATGCAAGAGCTTGCAACCATAACTAAATATTTTGATGCTGTTTCAGCATGCTGCATGCAACTAAGCAAATATGACTTAATTTGAAATCAATTGGATGCAAAAATATATTGTGAATAACATAAAGTAGGTAGAAGAATCAGTTTTTATATGACTACTATAATCTTCAATAGCTATATGTGAGTTTCTCATTTGTGGAAAAAGTTGTGTGAATGCACTTCATTGGGCAATTCTCATTGGCCTAAAAGCAATGGACAGCCCTGAAGTTTACCCTCAACTCTTTTGTTTTATTCAGTTGTGGTTCAGCTTTGCTGTGGATGTGCTAAATTAAGTTTCAATATGATGAAAAAAATTTAAAAAATCAATGCTTTATATTCACATGACTTTCTCTACCCTCTATCATTTATTAGTAAATACACAAAAGCTTGTTTTTCTATCTACTTCATTTTAATCAAGATCAACCATTGCAGAAACAGCCATAGTATGCATTTTGTTATACGTATGAGGGACCCAGAAAGTAAATAACAATTGTAAATCATGCTCTGTACTGGTCCCCCACCACCACAATTGCATGCATGCTAGTTAGCTCCATATTTAGTGTGAGTCAAGTTTTGTTGCTGTGAGGTCGTGCCTGTCTCTTCTACAACATATCTAAATGGTGGCGCCAATCAAAAATCCGCCAAATGTGAAGTGCATGCACAAAATATTCGGTCAATATAAATTTATAGGCAAATAATGCAAGTGTATGGTGATAATGCAATGGACTAGTCTTCAGTGAGAAAATGGTGCACCAAGGAAGAAACAGTGGGCACGATGAACACCGGTGCGGGAGATCATCACTCATTATGGATGAGTTGAAGGCAAATGTTGATGAAAGAATTCAGGATATTCACTTGTTTCCAAAACTAAAGAACTTTTTGGGCAGAAAAGTGTTTCCAACCAATGAAGACCTCAAAGAAGCAGTGACAATCTTTGGTGGTACAAGAGTATAAATCGGCATTGAAAAACTGGTACAGTGATACAATAAATGCTTTGACAGCAATGGCAATTACATTGAGAAATAGCTTTCAAATAAAGCTTCGTGTTGATATCTTTCGTTATTATTTAGTTATACCAAATCATTCTTTACTTTTTGGTCCCTTGTTCAAAGGGAACAACTAATCAAATTTAAGAACTTGACACTATATACTGGCCTTAAAATTCTATACTCTTTCCAAGCAATCACAAGAAAACAACTGAAAATCGACAGGATTTCACAAGACAAAGCATTGAACAATTTGAACCATTAATAACGGTATCTCGGAAATGGCTTATGTCACAAAAAAGTTATTTGGACTAATTGTGTTTTAAAGAGATCTACATTTTTTGTGTGGTATGTTTTCGACTATCACTTTACGTTTACCAGTTATACAAGATTATACAAAATTCCTTCCAACTGAAGGACATCACAGACTATTCCCATAAAATTCAAGATATACATTTTGTTTTCATGTAAGAATCTTTAACACATGGCATTTTAATCAAAATTGTTAAAGCCATTGCTCTAACCAACTGAGCCAAATGCCAACATTCTGATACATTAAATTCCTTGACTGACTCACATTTTCCTTGGTAACCACAAGGCGTTCTCAAATTCAATTTGAGATAACATACCCCAATGGCAACTTACAGTACTTTAAGGCTTGGCTCCATAGCTAACCACTATCAGGTCAATCAATGATAAAATCAGACTAAAAAATTCAGTGCAATAAGTAGATCTTTGGATTTCTGTGACAGCAACAACAAAGGTGATAATGGGGAAGATGTTCCCAGAAACTAGTTTTAATTAATAACAGATGTAAGTGAAAAGAAAAAAGTGTTAAAAATTTGCCGGCTCATTCTAACATAAGCTATTCTGTGTATATATTTTTGTGACCCGTAATAAATGAGAAACAGCAACTTCAAAATCTTCACACATGCAACTTTTTGTTAATAAGATCAGCCAGCTCATTCATCTGCCATATTGTGTTAAAGAGGAATCTTTTAACAACAGTTTACTATCATAAGAAAAAGAGAAAATTATAAGAAACTCACGTGCAAAACAACATCACAGAAATGGCGATTCTTGCGCATCATGTTGAGAGCCTGAAGAGTGCGAGTGTTGTGTTGTTCATCTTCAAAGACCAAGTCCCCAGCATGGGTTTGGTCCGACTGCTGCAGTTGTTCCACCATTGCCACTTGTTGAGAATCTGATCCCGTTAGTGGGAACTCTGCAATCACAATATTTAAGAATTTATTTACATGTGAAATAATTAGCTCAGTTTGGTCAACTGAGTTCCTGCAGCGAGTTGTAATGTGTCAAGGAAATCACAGCATTACAATTGTTTCTGCATTTATAAAGGTTATTGTGATTAAATAAATAATTAGTGCACAAAATGCAATGTACACTTTACATAAATATATGTGCTAGATATATTTTACTTCTTTGAATATACGGTATTGTCACTCATTTATGCAAACTTAGTGTGCTAATGCTGTTTTATTCTTTTTTAAGTCCTTTTACTCCTAATGAAAGTATATTCAGTGGAGTGCTGTCTTCATCTCAGTATGACTTAGTTTTCTCAAAATGTCTCCTTTATTTTCTCATTTTATATCTTTACTAAGAAGCTGCAGCTATGCTTGCATTATTCTATTCTCTGTGAAGTTGCTTCTCTCCCCTCTCATTGATTGTCTCCCCCTCTTCCACTCCCATTATATTTTCTTCCCTCTTCTCCTCTCTATGTATAATGTATATAACTTGTGATGTTTCAAAAAAACTATTAATACTCTTGTTATGCAGTGTCTGGTAATAAGTGTTTAACTTGCCTCTATCTTGCATTTGTTATGCAATCTAAACTACATTATTATCCATGGTTACTGGTTCACATACAGAATAGGAGAAATGAAAAATTTGCATAATTTTATTAGCATTTATCCTATTGAAATGTTATAAATAAAGTTTGTAAGCAAGCTTATAAGCTTCTGTTATGTAGCACTTTTCACAAACTTAATAGCAAATAATAAGATGTTTTTACAATATTGGGAAAAATGTCATATAATTTATTCTTTAAGTGGAACATGTTTACCTAGCAATTATTTGGTTTAAACAAAGATGCCTAGTTATACACAAACTCACCAACTCACTACGCAAGCCGGCAATTTAATTTATGTACACCTACTTGAAGAGAAGGGAAAACCTCTCCCCCTAATTACCCCGTTAATTTAAACCCTGTTTTCCAAATAATTCTTCACATTTTGGCCATACAGCGAATCAGCAACATTCGAATACAAAAAAACAGCGTATAGGAGTTGGAATATAAATATTTGCCAAGATGAGCTAATAAGCTTGTTATAGCGCGTTTCGTCAAAGCACTGACTGCAAGAATTTGTCGAAACATAAATGTTTACACATACGTGATGCTCGCACCTTGTATACAGTACGGCGCTACTCACATCTCATTGGATCTGCTTCTTCAGCAAGGGTATTTATTTAGCCGCCAAGCGACCGTTTTGAGTGAGACGGTATTTCCGTCATGAAACGCCGGCATATGCTTAAAACATGCAAAAGTACAAGTTCTGCTGCGGTTCTTCATGAAATGACAGCTTGTTAGGCATATAGTGTAACAAACTAAACTAGACTAACCTAACATTTTGCTATATGCCGGCTTTTCATGATCTGCCTAGGATCTTCGTGAAATGACAGATTTCAACAATAACCTATGACATACAGACTAGGAAGCGCCTCTAATAACTTGCTCAATACTCTCTCCGTTTTACAATCAATGTTGTGTGTTGGTAGCACTGGCAGACCGGTGTGATTTTAAACTGTATTTTTGACTGGTTCGATACTTCCTAGTTTAAATTTTAGATTTATGAAATCAATGTTTCAATATGCCGAAGAGAAGAGGCAATTTTAACTGAAATATAAAATGCCAGTTTCGTTTTATCCATCACCTTTAGTGAAAAAATTGTGGAAGGTATCTACTTTGCAAAACAAAATGTGACTATATCAAAACGAAGAAACTCGCACGAGTGTTCAAACGAAAAGTGTAAATAAGTGTGGCGACTGTTTAACCTTAAAAAAAGATTACTGAAATGGATAGACAGCTGGCATCACAAAACGCTACTGCACCACAATTGATAAAAAAATCTGATGTGGTACATTCATATGACTTTCTCTACCCTACATCGTTTATTAGTGGGTATGCAAACTAGTCTTATTAAAGCTTATTTATACATCTACTTCATTTTAATCCAAATAAACTTTTGCAGAAATAGCTACATTACACATTTCGTTACTGAGTGGGACGGCTCAGGCGGTGACGTCTGTGGCCCGTATTCGGGAGGTAATGGGTTCGATTCCCGTGGCCGACCTTCCTGACTCATGGGTCTTTTCGGGGTTTCCCCGGATCTCTAGGTGAATGCTAGGAAGGATAATTAAGTCTCCCAAATTTCCTGTCCCTCCATTCTCATTCACTTCACCTTTCATCGGCTTGGTCTCTTTCAGGGTTGTACATGTCGGTGGGAGGTCTCGGCATGTGCATGGAAGGGAAACAGGATGCTCTGTAGAAACCTTCGGGTTCCTGGCCCCAAGGGGATGTGTAAGCCCACAGGGAGAAGGGGAGCCGGCTGCACCAATGCCCATCCGGAGAGTTTGAATAGTTTGGGGCCCTGCCCATCTGCCTGTCTTGTCCCCTGGTCCGGCCACCCTGTCTCCTCCCACCTCATTCCTCCGTCCGGGGCATAGGTACAAAAGACCTATGTAGGTCGACATGCTAAGTCCCTCTTCGTGTTGAATCCTAATCCTAAACATTTCGTTATAGATACAAAGAACAGCGGTAGTTAAATGTTTAAATATTGGGACGCCATATCTGGCCTTAAAATTCCATGCTGTTTCAATGGAATCGTAAGATACAACTGAAGCCTTCAAAAGAATGGCTAAGTATTGAACAATTCGAACCATCAATAATGGATATTTCGAAATGACTGATAGCACAGAAAAAGTTAATTGAAACAAATTGTTTATTTTAAAGAGATCTGTATTTCTTGTGTAGTGCGTTTTCCTGTATCACTTAACGGTTACCAGTTATACGAGATTACATTCATTTCTTCCGAATGAAGAGGGCTTCAAAGGCTATTCCCAGAAAATTCAAAATATGTATTTTATTTGTCATGTAAATATCTTTAATATATCGTATTTTAATCAAAATCGTTAGCCATTTTTTAAAAACTTAAAAATTTTGAAAAATGTTCCATGTAAAGGATAGTTTTGGGTAGAGGATTTTCTTGAAAATATTCGTGTCACATTTTTGGAAAATGCTGGAACCTAAATAACAAGTTTGGTATTTATCTACTTTTCGTTTTTGAGTTATGCTGGATCTTTTTAACAAGGCTTTTTTCTTCGGGAGACCTCAAACCGTGTATTTCCGGTGAAATATTGGCATCGAATGTTTGGGTGGAATGCAATACCTCTACCTACTAGATACATGGTAGAGAAAATAAAAACGTTAAGTTGGTTCCTCTCCTTGTGAGATGTTTTTATCCTGAAAAGTATAATGATGAAAGTGTTTCCAGGTTATTTTATCTGGAGAAACTTCATATCTACTCTAGACTTATATGTTGGAGGTTTTAAAGAAGTATGAACTCAAGGAAACAATAACTGCAATTTCTGCAGATATAACATCAATTTTGGTAGCAAACAAAAGAAAGGGGAAAAAAAAACAATGTTATATAAACTGCAGCAAAACACAGTGAATAGTCTAATATAGTAAGTTTTGACTGCCCTGCATAAGTGGTGCACTATTCTTTACAAACTGGTTTAGATTGGCTGCTAATTAATTGTGAATAAAATCTGTCAGCACTTCCACATCCATAACAGTTAAATCTCTCAAATCAGTCTGTAAGCTCACCGAAACTGAAACAGTCGGGCACAGCAAGACTAGGTGGCTATCCATGTTACTAGCACTGAAAAGAATTTTAGAAATATTTCCTGTTTTTAAATCTCATTTTCTATTCATTTGATAAGTACCCTGTTATCCTCGAACAACTTCTTTCTATATTACCTGAGCGAGCCGGCTGCGGGCAGCCCGATGGAGGGTTAATAAGTTACAAGCTGTTAAACTCATCGTGTACCTACCCGCAATGGGTTTAACCGATTGTAAAAAAGATGGGGATTGCAGGATGACGGGTGAGAATGAGTTGGGGGGAGTGAAAGGAAGTAGCAAGATTGCTTCTCGATGGCTGCTGGTCAGGGTGCAATGAACCCTACTGCACCGCTGGGGTTATGTAATTTCCAAAATTAATTAATTATGGGGTGTGCTATTGTGAATCCCATATTGTGAATTTTGAATCTAAGCACCCCTTGGAAGGATTGGAAGGAGCTCAGCTTTATGCTGTTTGGATTTGCTCCTGTGTTACCAAAGGTGTCTGCATGCCATGCGGGGAACCTGATGTCGCCTCAAGCAGCGTTCTCTGGGGTGTAATCCCAAGAGATCTAACGAAATCGCTCTCATGGAATGGAAAACTGTCGTAGAGTTTTGCGGCCCGGCAACTAATTTCATGCTCCACTGTTGTGTTAAATGAGGTTTTTTTATGGGCGTTCTTTAACTGCTGTGGTCTTTAGCGTTACATTCTATATTAGGCGTGAAAGACGGGTAATTTTACTCAGAGGCCTCTATCAGGCTTGAGGCTCTTTTACGTGCTGTAAATCTACGACATGGGATCACCGGCTTTACTTCCCTTCGGAAGGAAACTATGCTAAGGATTTTTACGCCCAAAAACAAATCCATCGACCTCCGCCAGGTTTGAACCCGTGACTCCGGGAACTAGAGGCTAGCATGGTAACCACTACACCACGGAGAACGACCTCATCCTCCACGTGTGGAAGAGTTGAGGCTTCGTGAAGTAGTCTCACGGGGAAGGAACGGCATACAGAATATATTGCCCGAAGACTCCTGTACTCTCGGCAGGCTCAGTTGGAGTCTGCGGCCATGGCCCAGATCTCGCAGGCGTATAGAAGTAGGGGATTATCAAGGCTCTAAACAAGCGAAGCTTTATGGTAACTGGCATCCCTGACCTTCGCATGGGGTACAATGACACAGTAGTCCCAATGGCCCGGTAAAACAGGTCTCGGATATGTTGCTCAGGAGAGTACCGATACTTATGCTTTGCGTTTTCTTTCATGACCATAAACATTAGCATTCACCTCATATTTGATTATTAAGTGTTTTTTTTCAGGGGGCAGTATCACAACGTTAACTCAACACATATAAAAGCGCATTAATATCCGTATGACAACACTTTACACTCAACTGTACCTCAACTCAGGGGCAGACGATTCATACTACGTACTGCATCAAGTAACGGGAGCGATAAATTCCCTGAATACAGGAGAGAGAAGGGTAGAGATCCCGGTTATCTGTTCTCTGGGTCAAGGCCATTGTTCAAGAACGAATTCGCGAGCTATAGCGTTAACAATGCACGGAGGAAACACATAAAACTTAAATAAAGGTTATTGCAAGAATTTAGGTAAATACTGCATACATACATATCGTATCGTTAAGGTAGATCCGACTGTCTTTTGTTTTCCAGTCTTTCGTTTTCTTTCTTGCTAAATCGTGCCCATCTGTGCATATAGCTTAGAATGAAAAATCCGCAGCTTTTGTCTCATTTTAACAAACATTTTCTGTGGAGTAATAAGTATTTTCTACTCGTGACCATCTCAATTAACACCAAAGCCATCTCCGCAAGCATGTTCTTTAATCAATTTAACTTGCTCATATTCCAGCATACAGGCTTTGTAAATCTTAGTATTTTAGTATTTAGACACTAAAATTATAAGCTGTCTTAGAGCCTATGCCCGTAGGAATAACAAGGGTTTTCAAATCGTGAACAAATTATCAAAATCGTTAAGCAGTTTCTGAGTTTTTCTCTCTATATAATATTACAGATTTTTCATAAAATCCAATAATAAATAAGATATTTCAAGGTTTGTATTTATTACCCCATTACAGTTTATTTTTACACAGATAAGGTTATTTTAAATGCATGTCTTCTCTGAACATTTTGATTTCACGGAGGCACCTTAATTTATAAATAAACCATTCAGTTGTGTTTATTTCTGATAATTCTCCCTATTCAACAGTTTCCCTGATATTCGAATGGACCACTTCTGATACAGTAATCATCAGGCCCGGGTTCTGGTGATATATCTTTTAACTGTTACATCATATGCATTACCAACGTATACATAAACCCTTAACATGGTTCCCAGATTATGAAAATGGATAGGTATTTTTAAGGAACTTTTTGGTCAATTTATGTCATTTTCTATTTTAGGGCATATGCATTACCAACGTATATATAAATCCTTAACATGGCTCCCAGATTATGAAAATGGATAGGTATTTTTAAGGAACTTTTTGGTCAATTTATGTCATTTTCTATTTTAAGGCATTTTCCTCGATTTTACATCATTATTTTGTCACTTTCTTGCACTTTGCTTCTTTATTTAATAACTTTCTTGCACTTACATTTAGTATATAAGGATTTTTACATAAGGATAAATTTTCAAACTTCAGAAATTTCACCTTTCAACTGAAAAATACGAGAACGTTGTATCATTAGTTATGAATTCATGTCCAAAACTACGGATGAGACTGGCCAGTTTTTCCTTTTCCGCGTTAGTAGTGCGTACTATTTCTACACAGCTTTCTATTGTGTATACAGGTAAATTGTATAGTGAGAACTCTTGAGTTAATGCTAGTTTTACAAGACCTGCTTCAAAAACAATGTTCTTAAAGTTCTTTTCAGATTCGTCAAACAAGAATACGGAACAAATATATATTTTAATTTTCTAAATTATCTCATCATTATTCTTATATCTACTTTTTCTCTCTGTATAGAAATTATATCCATCTATACATTAATTTATAACTGGGTACACTAATTTTAACAAATTAAATTATCTCAGTTTTAGGTAACTGTTCACCATTACTGTATTATATTTTTTATATTTATAGGTAATTATTAAAATATTTTTAGGGCATCAAAATGGTAATCATTGTGTATTGTAAGAAGTTACTGCTAAAAGGTTACCAATGTAATTTTGTACGACAAAGGAGACGGATAGCACCACTATTACAAAGTATTTCCCATTCATAAACAGCTGGCAGACCTTGAATATACATTGAAGTATATATATTCATTCTTTCATTCATTATCTGTTTACCCTCCTCTTATATAGTACTGACACCCCCCAGGACTTACAGGCGGGTGCCTGGGGTCAGAGGCCCGTCGAGGAGCAGACACTCATGGATCAGACAGAATATCCAGAATGGGTGATCAGCCCGATGCCTGGTATGGGATGAAGGAAGTGGTTGAAGCGAAATGTTCGTGAAATGGATGAAAGGAAAGGTGATGATGGAGCAGTTGGTGGAATGAATGGCGGGGGAAACCGGAGAACCCGGAGAAAACCCGCCCAGACGCCGCTTCGTCCACCACAAATCCCACATGCAGGTCCCTGGGATTGAACCCGGTCCGCCTCGGTGGGAGGCGAGCGGTCTAACCACTCGGCCACGGCGCCGCCCTGAAGTATATATATATATATATATATATATATTATATTCATTGTATATATTGTATATACGCATCTGTGCAAAACGTATCTCGAAATGTTCACAAGTAGCCTTTTATTTAAAGCTCTCATACAGTGCTACAAGAAAAATTAAACTGATATTTTATGGACGCTCTTTTACTATAATGGTTCTTAGCGTCCCATTCTATATCGGGCGTGAAAGACCAGAAATTTTGCTCAGAGGCCTCTTAATCAGGCTTAAGGTTGTTTTACGTGCCGTAAATCTACGACACGGGACCACCGGCTTTACTTTCCTTCCGAAGAAATCCGTGATAAGCGTTTTTTTTTAAAGCATTTTAGCCCGAAAAAATCCATCACCCTCCGTCGGGTTTGAACCCGCGATCTTGAGAACTAGAGCCTAGCATGAGCCTAGCCTCTAGACCACTGAGGACGACTTAGTACAAGGGATTTCATTTTGAATTAAATGGTTTTTGCATTAGTTGTATTGTATTTTTTGGCACAAGATCGCAGTGTTGAGTTTTATTTTGGGAACACAAGTGTTACATTGGTGTTCTTGTGTGCCTTCCTGTTGGACGAAGTTCAAAGAATGTTCGTTGCAAAGTGCATGGACAAAGTGGTAGCGGTGGACATTTCTCACGGTGACCTTCAATTGTGGCGTGAGATAAAAACAAACAGAGCGTTATTCACAGACATGCTTGAATTGGTATCTTCAGCAATTTTTCTTATGTTTGTTTCCGAGTTATGCTGCATAAGCGCATTCTTTGTGGGATAGAATTTCCTCAGAATAACAGATGATACGCATCTGGAATTGATCGATAATTACGTGTAGACAGAACGTGCATGAAACTCTGGTGTGGGGATAGTGTGTCTATCTCACATTCAACAGGTCCCAAGTTAGAATCTCGGTTAGGGTGAGTTACTTGGATTAGGGTTTTGCCTTATCCTGTGAAAAGAGTAACCCTAAACCCTTAGGAACCCCGGGCCCATTTGAGCATCGTTTCAACCATTTCGTTCACTCACCGAACGATTACAACCTAATCGGACGTTAAACAAGATTATAACCTAATCGGACCTAATTAGGACGTTAAACAAGAAAGAAAAAGTGCTTAGTTGCACACAACAGGAAACAACGTTTAAATGTTTATAGGAAGAATATATTAATACATTCAGAAGTCTAAGTCATAGTGATGAACCTTTGCGAAGAAAAGAAATAAGAACAAGATGCTTTCATGCATTTTCCGCCAGGTGATGCACTTTACGAGTAGGTATTTTTTGAGAACATGTAATCAACAGTATGTAAAATTTAAAAAACGGCTAACGCTCCCCCCCCCCCAAAAAAATTGGCATACATTCCTATATTTTAATGAGCGCACTCTCTCTCTCTCTCTCTCTCTCTCTCTCTCTCTCACACACACACACACACACACACTTTTTTCTAAAATGCTTTTCTTAGATTCAAGCGGCCTCACAACATACTTTCCGCGAAATTTCGATACCAAATTTTCTATTTGAATAGAATACTTCATATACCATGGTTAGCGGTAGAGAAAGTAAAACTGTGTTGAATACACAAATGTTTCACAATCTACTCTTACATAGGGTGCACCATTAAAATTCTAGTTTTGAAAATAGGATTGATTTAGCGCAACATACATATGTTTGTCTTACACGATTTGAAATTTCATTTATAAGCTTGGAACGCTTGTATGACAATGAATTAATGATGCAATGTGCAGTGGTTTATTTGGTAAGGAAATACTAACCCGCCTCTGCCACGCCCAGTCCTCACCCTTTAACTCGTTATAGCACTCCACTTAAGGCTGGTTCCAACCAACGAAAACGGCAACCAGAACGAGAACGGGAAAGTTGAAATGCGTGTATTTAAATGGGAGCGTTCACAGTCGACGGGAAGCCTTCCCGGGCCCGGGAACGGGAAAGAAGACTTGCCCAAATTTTATTTTCCCGTTCTCGTTCCTGGACACAGCATATTAGTTCCATATCGTCATATTACACTCTTCAATATAGAGGTTATTCCAGACGGTCGTGACATGAAACAACTGGTAGTGCTCTCTACAGTCGCAAACTGGAAGAAATTAATATATGAGCTTCCTAACCTCAGATCCTCACACCCGCAGATCCATTGAGCGTTCGTTGTTCTAGTGAGAGGGTCATCTGTAGTTTGTTTATATGCAACTCAAAATTGGCTATTGTCTCAAAAAATGGCAAAAACTACAAAGAGCAGCAAAAACCGGTATAAATTAACAAAGAACAATAGACAACTTAATGTATGGCATTAAATAAAGGGATGAAAGTTTGGTACAACTAGAGGGATCGGAAATGTAATGGATACGCATTTAGATCATGTTTACTCTATCGAATTCTGACGTAGCTATCCCGCATTATGTTGGCTAAATTGGAAGTCGGTGAGAAAATATCATTGGTAAGTTAAAAACAAATGAAATCCAAATGCGCAAAATCGACTTTCACTTTGTGATCGAGATGATCACCGATGTATTCCCGTTCTCGTTGCCGGGCTGTTGTAAACCAAAACCTTGTATGCTGCAGTGCTTCCCGTTCTCGTTTCCGTTTTGGTTACCGTTCTCGGACGTTGTGAACCAGCCTGTAATTTAATTTACTCCACCTTTTCCGTTGCTCCTAAGCCTAAAACCGATTTGAGTTCGTGAATGTTTGAGTGCCACACTTTTGCCATCAAACCAATACGAGACGGATTCATACAGGGGCTGCTGTGGACCATCGTTGCGAAGCATGCCTTTCAGCCACTCAGGTAAAATATTTCTGTACTCCTTCCCTTTCGTCTGACGTTTGTTCATAGACTATGGGTGTGTGTCGGATATGAAATCAAACCAATAAGAGATTGACTCATCCAGGGTTGGTATGGAAAAGATGACATGGAGTTTCTGTCAACACTAAACAAATAAATAAATTAAAATACAAAAGGAAACAAGAAGCATCGACACGTTTCCGTGAACTCGATTGTACATTCTCCCCGGCTTCTAGACATTTAGTTTCATTGTTTGAGTTCCTTAAATTAACACCTTGTACACACAACTCGGGGAAACGCTCTGTTAAGAGAATTGTGGCGGGGAAAGGATCACGTACTACCCATATACATACAATCTTTCGTTTTTACTAGTAGGTAAAAGGTGTTGCATTCCACCCATTAATTTGACATCCAGGTTTCACAGGAAATATAGGTTCTGAGGTCCCCTGAATCCAATAAACCAAAGGTTCGTGTATGTATGCGTGTGTGTGTACAGCATAACTCAAAAATGAAAAGTTGGTAAACACTAAACTTGCATTTAAGTTCAGTAACTTGCAAAGATGTGACACAAAGGTTATCAAAAAAATCCCCAACCCAAACAACCGCTTACATGGAACATATTTCGAAATTTATTTTCTCAAAAATGGCTTTATAGATTTTGATTAAAATACTACACATTTAAAACATTTCACGACAAATAAACGTATATCCTGAATTTTCTGGAAATAGTCCACTTCATTCGTAAGGAATTTTGTATAATCTTGTATAACGACGAAAAGTATCACACAAATAATGTAATCTCTTTAAAACACACAATGTATTCCAATAACCTTTTTGTGACAAGTGATCTCCGAGATATCCTTAATTAATGCTTCGAATTGTTCAATACTTCGCCATTCTTTTAAAGTCCTGTCGATATTCAGTTGTTTTTCGCGATGTCAGGAAAAGATTATGGAATTTTAAGGCCAGCGTGTAGCGTCCAGTTCTAAAACATTTGACTATCACTATTCCCTTTGTATCTATAACGAAATGTGTCATACAACTATTTTTGCAAGGGTTTATCTCGATTAAATTGAAGTATATAGACAAATAAGCTTTCGTAAAAATACTTTGTATTTTTAATAACCCATTAATAAACGAGAGCGTAGAGAAAATCATGTGAATGTAATTAGAATTTTTTTTTACTGAGTTGCGTGAACATATTGAAGGGGTTTGTGAGTCACATGCAGTCACAGCAATTGCTAATATATATTACTTCGGAAGTAAGCATTCAGCAGTCTGTTTACATTCTGCTATAAACCTTGACATCAGCAGACAACTTGTCTATTGTGCGTAAGCGGACTCTCGTTAAGAGAAAAATAAATGCTGTGTTTGTGTATCACGTCGTATTGGCGCGTTGTGGTGAGCCAATTTGTGGTATTTCACTTCGAGAAATACAGGGTACTGATTCAAGGTAACTGGAGGATAGGGAAGGTAGACACTTCGGCACATTTCGCTCTCATTGGCTGCGCGTTGCGGAATGTTGCGCGCGTTGTAAACAAAATACAATTAATTGTACTGTATTCATATTATTTGCAGTGTTATTTTAATTCACAAATATTCCTGTTTATTACAACTATATAGCTGTTTGTATAATGTTCTGTATAGGTAAATATACAGGATGGACCATTGAAGTTGAGATTGTACAATATCTCTAATACTAAGCGTTGTAGAAATAAATGTCTTGAATAAACGTTACTTGATATTATGGGGAAAGTAAGTGCCATTAGTCGTGTTTTATTTGGAGGACGTTGTGATAGTCATTTTAGGGTCAATTTAAATTGACCTTAATTGTAGGTTCCCATTTAAAAAAAATTAAATTAACCCTAAAATGACCATCAAACAAAACACAATTAATGGGATTTATTTTCTCCCAAATATCAAGCAACTTCTATTAAAGACATTCCTTTCTACAACGCTTAGTTTTGGAGATATTGTACAGTCTCAACTTAAATGACCCACAACCGTCTCAGAATAATCGTGCTGCAGCTTACAATACGAAGTTAGTGGTTTCTTTGTATTTATAAGCTAAACATTATGCTTCCTGTTGTTTCCATTTGTTCTTTTGCATTAGAAATTACATAAACAAAACATACAGACTTCTCCGATTCCGACTGGCTGCTGGCAGGCAACTTTTAGCCCGAGTGAATTTTTGCTGCGTACCCACCCTTATCAGGGTTTAACCGTAGGATGACTATTTTCAGTAGGAAATGATGGTTAAGGATGACGATTTATTTTTAGGTAGTAATGAAAGAGGGGAGGAAGCATGTAGCTCCTCGAGCTACCTGTTAGGATGCAGCGGCCCTTCTGCACCCTGGTGTGTGTGTGTGTGTGTGTGTGTGTGTGTGTGTGTGTGTGTGTGTGTGTTTATCAATTTCTTTGGTTGGGATTGAATTTTGAGACCAATCATCTCTTGGGTAGGATTACTATAGAGTTCAGCTTTAGCTGCTGTTGGAGTAACTCGTTGGTTATCTGGTGTGCCCGCATGCCATGCGGGGAGCCCGATGACGCCGAAGACGGCGATTTCTAGGGTTGTAATCCCCAAGTGATCTGACCAGGATACTCTGATGGTTTGGTAAACTGGCGTAAAATTTAATAGCCCGGCGCCTAATTTCATCTTTCACATATGGAGGAGATGAGGCTTCGTGTAGTAGTCTCACGGGGAAGGCGCGGCCGACAGAATAGATGGACAGGAGTCCCCTATTCTGCGCCCGTTGTAGTCATAGCAGCCAGCTGTCTTCGGCCATGTCCCAGGGCTCGGAAACGGTGTATCTTTAGGTGAACAGGCATCCCAGTTGAATTGTTAGGAGTTCCTCATCCTTAACATGTAGTACTTCCGTCAATCCAACTATGTATATCCAGAGCTGACGGCCGTGGATCGTCTTTCTTGAAAGTTGTATCTTGTTGCATCGTATCCAAATACTATACTCAGTTGATAAACACAAAGAAAGATGGAAACGGAAAAGCACGCAGTGCACTATAACCCGGAGCTCACGTTCCACACGATGTATAGACTGCGGCGTTTGCTGATGACTGTGCAAGGACAATAATAACCGTGAAAGTCTGAATGTTTTATTTATGTAATTTATAATGCAAAAAAACAAATGGAAACAATAGGAAGCATAATGTTTAGCTTATAAGTACAAAACGCTTATAAAAGCAACGTTTTTTTAATAGCATCGACAGAGAGTGAATCTACCAGTAGCTTCGCAGAGGGGCATTTAAATTATTTGCCAATTATTTATCCGACTTTCTTTTTGGGTTATACTGTGCACACACAGACACGCACTATTCACAAGGACCGTTTTCTAATTTTTCCTTTTTCTTTTTATTCAGAGAACCTCAAATAATATATTTCCGGTGAAATCTCTGTATCGAATTTTTCGGTGGAATGAAATACTTCCCCTACTTACTATAGGTATGTATTAGAGAAAGTAAAAAAAAAAAACTAATTCGAAACATTCACACGAACTCCTTTACCCGTTACAAATTCACATCCCTTATTTACTAACTTATTCGAACTGAAATGTATACCCAAGTTACATTATTCATAATATATTTTTAACCAGAAATAATTTCAAATGAAGCAAAAGAGGCTTAGTTACATACACGTTCCTGAGCTGTGCTCTGAGAGGACTTGTAACAGGTTACTACGGTAAATGAATCCTCACAGTAAAAGTGCTTTAAAAGCTCTCTCCTCAGAGGAAGTAAGATCAAAACTGACATGGGGATGCCTTAATGTCCTGACTATCCATCATTTCGTAACAGGCTCGAAATGCAATGGGTACCAGGGCACCTATTGAAATAAAAATGCTGATCAGCTGGCTAAAAGAGGTACTGAGATACATATGTTCACTCTGAACACGTGGTTGGAATCAGTGCTGCACGCACTACCAAAACCTTGGTAAAAGCATGGATAAGGGAGAAATACCAACTCAGGTGGCAAATCTACCCTGGAACAAGCCAGGGAACTGTTCTTAGGTCCATGCAACACATTTTCCCCATCTCTCATGAGATTGGATAGAACAAGAATAAAGAAAGTAGTTGCATTAATTTCTGAACATGGTCATTTAAGGAAACATCTACGTAAAGTAGGACTTTACGTGGTTAACCCATCTGCAGAATGTGCAAAGAAGATGAGACTGCCTCGCATAGCCTGTTTGATTGCCCACTCCTGGCAAGAAAGAGACCTACTCTTTCTCGTATAACCAGGGGAAGTCTAGGAAAGGATGCTGGTATTGGAATCAAAATATTGCAAATCGTTGAAAGCATCCTTTCCAATGGGGTTGCACAATAAGCCTTTTAGGCTGACGTGCGGGAGGTCAATACAACTGTAAAAAAATCTGATGTGTTACACTCACATGACTTTCTCTACTCTTGTACAAACTATTTTTACAAACGTTTATTCTCATATGCTTCATGTTAATCGAGATATCGAGATGTCAATCTTATTGCCAATTTTCTTGTAGATGCAAGGGGAATATGGTAGGTTTTAAGCGATAGTCAAATCTTTTAAGCGCTGGTTGCTATGTGGCACGTTCCATTCTCTTTGCATGTCCAGGACATAAAAAAAATGAATAACGAATTTGAGAAAAAGTATAAGTATTGGAAAATTTAAGGGAATAACAAGCATTATCTCGAAAACGGTTCACTCAACAACAAAAAATGTATATGACATAAATTGTGTATTTTAACGCGATCTACATTTTTTGTGCAGTAAAATTTTGCTTATCTCTTATGGTTTACCAGTTATGCAAAAGTCGTTCAGAATGAAGAACACTTTTGGAGACATTCCCAGAAAATTCGAGATATACATTTCATATGTCATGAAAATACCTTAAACATATGACATTTTAATCAAAATCGTTAGAGCCATTTTTGAGAAAATTAAAATTTTCGAAAAATGTTCCATGTAAAGGGGTGGGGGAATTTTCTTGAAAACCTTCGTGTCGCATCTCTGGAAGATATTGAACCTAAATACCAAGTTTGGTGTTTATCCGACTGTTCGTTTCTGAGTTATGCTGTTCACAGACACACACACACACACACACACACACACACACACACACACGGACATGTTTCCAAAAATGCTTTTTTTGGATTCAGGGAGTCTCAAAACATGTATTTCCGGTGAAATCTCGGTATCGAATTTTTGGGTGGAATACAATACTTCCCCTACTTACTATAGGTAGTAGAGAAAGTAAAAAAAGTCTGTCATACCCCCTATCGTTTATTACTGGTATACAAACTATTTTTACTAAAGTTTATTTTTCTATCTACTACGTTTTAATCCAAATAAACCTTTGCAGAAATAGTGCATTACACATTATGTTATGGATGCAAAGAAAACAGCGATAGTCAAATGTTTAAGAACAGGGCACTACATGTTGGCCTTAAACTTCCATACTGCTTCCATGACATTGCGAGAAATAACTGAATGTTGAAAGGACTTTAAAATAATGACAAAGAAATGAACAGTTCGAACTTTTAATAACGGATATCTCAGAAAAGGCTTATACCTCAAAAAGAAAGCTATTTTAATTCAAGTGTGTGTTTTAAAGGGCTCTACATTTTTTTGTGTAGTACGTTTTCGTCCATCGTTTCACGTTTACCAGACAAAATTCCTTCCGAATGAAAAGGACTTTACAGGCTATTCCCAGAAAATTCCAGATATACATTTGGTTATGTAAATATCTTTAATATGTGGTATTTTCATCAAAATCGTTAGCCATTGTTTTAGGAAATCAAAATTTTAGAAAAATGCTCCATATAAATAAATAAATTGAGTTTTATGTATGGACGATCTTTAACTGCTATGGTCCTTAGCGTCCCATTCTATATTGGGCGTGAGACCGGTAATTTTGCTCAGAGGTCTCTTTATCAGGCTTGAGGCTCTTTTACGTGCCATAAATCTACGACACGGGACCACCGGCTTTACTTCCCTTCCTAAGGAAGCCATGCTAAGAATTTTTAGGTGCGAAAAAATCCATCGCTCTGCCCCCCGGAACCTCGGGAACTATACTGTATTCACTCTTAGGTTGATCCGCGTCAAAACAAACCCCAGGTGACCAGCGCACCGCTATAATGTATCCTTCCGCCATTCGCACTTCAAATACTGTCACACTTTCAGACCATGTGGCGAGTACAAGCGGCACGTAGTGCAAAAAAGAACAGAGTCCTTATTTCGACAACTGAAACGGTGACTAGCATATTGTGTTAACGGTTAAAGGTGATAAGATTGATAGTTGCAACAAAATAATTGTTTGCACATATAATAATAGTTAATTCTAAAATAAATGAGCGAAAAATAAAGTAACAGGTATGCGATAACCTAATCTATTCGCTCTCTGGAAGCGGCACTTTATTAACTGTTGGCGGCTCATTTTAAGAAACAAATTGTGCACTGTTACGCGAATTGCATTCTTCTTAAAATCACTACATTCTTGCATAGCATTTTTCATATGCTTTCTTTTTTTTCGGGTGTAACCACATTTCTCGTTTCAGATTTTTCTGCACAAGCACTGTTTATACTTGTACTCGACACACCGCTGAACTCAGAAGTTAATTTCACCATTTCTTTTGCGGAAAGTGTTGGATATTTCTACATAACTTATAAT
The DNA here is from genome assembly GCA_030765065.1 of Deroplatys truncata. NCBI lineage: Eukaryota > Metazoa > Arthropoda > Insecta > Mantodea > Mantidae > Deroplatys > Deroplatys truncata. The sequence goes on along the minus strand of CM060976.1, from coordinate 44,878,006 downwards.
AAACATTAAACACTATTATTTTTTCACCACTAGTCAATGGTTTGCGCGGCTAATGCTTTACGTAATTCACGAAAACACAAGAGCAATTTCACCGTCCTCCATGATACTAAACACAACTGCTAGTTTCTGGCTGTAAACAATATTCTGCGCCTACCCGGATGTCAGGTGACTCATACGAATTGCCTCATGGGACTTGTAGCTCTGTTTTACGATATAAATCAGCGTTAAATAAAACCTTAGGTATTTGTATAGAATATTATACTATTTAAGGATAAATTCATTCTAAAATTTAGAGATTAGCATGGGACTACTTTCCTGGGCGCATGGCTACCGTGTTGCACCACAGTGCACTGACCACGTGGGTTTGTTTTGCCGCGGATCAACCTAAGAGTGAATATAGTTTAGGCGGTAGAGAAATTATGTAAAAAGTGGTGGCATTCTGGGATTTGAATTACCTTTGCAATGAATCCTTGTTTTCTATTATTTTCAGTACGGTTTCAAAATGGTTTCTTTTCCCAACGGAAACTTCGATTAAACTACTGCAACAAAATGTAACTGCCACAATTACCTAAAAAGATGCATTTTAAAGAAAAAGTATTTTTATGCAACAGCAAGTCAAGCTTAATGAAGTGTAAACCGGAAATACGAATGTTTATTCCTACATCCCATTTCGCGATGCATGCATGAAATCCGATTCGTCACGTCGGCAAGGCAACTCACGCCACTGACCATGTGCGTTGCGACAAAACGTCATTGATTCTAGTGAACCCTGGCGACAAAGATAATATTTCAATGTTTGCGCATTGTGAGTAAATATCTCAAGAGACAGACTCTGAGAGGCAATCGTCCTACCACAAGTGAACAAGGGGTAGGCGTTCCAAAAGATTTTTCTTTTATTTACTTATTTATTTATATGCCGTCTTTAACATCTTGTGAGACGTCATATCGGCAAGTTTGCCTTTGGAACAATTGCTCATCGGCAATGATGTTCATTCATTTAATATTCTGTTTATATTTGGATTTGTTTACGTTAGCTTTTTCTCTATGAACATTAAATTCACACACACACGCACGCGCGCACATACATATACACACTCTCACTCACACTTCCAGACTCTAGGGAGTATGGTGAAAAAAAAATACATATTTTGTTTTGCCTTATAAAATTTATTTATGCTATGCTAATGCATGTGGGAAAAGACAGCCCAGGCTCTTTGCCAGTCATATTCAATAATTTCTATATACAATTTATTATGGCTTCTTAAAAATTACAAAAGTATTAAAATCTACCAAGCACTTATAATTCGAAATTTTGTTTTAATTTCTCAACTAAGCGATTGTAGCGCGTTTAAATTTCCACAAGCATAGCTTCAGATGGCATAACTGTTGTAATTATTTGACTGTGTTATTATGCCATGCTCAATGTCGGAGATGGGGCCAATGAATAATATGTGAACTCGCGTTTCTTTGTTATTTTGTGAGGCCGCGAAAGCCCTTGTAATAGTAATAATAATAATAATCATAATAATAATAATAATTTTGGCAATGTTCTATCTAACACGATTATCGTTGAGAAAGATATTGGTCTTGCGAGCTTTTGTAGGCATCCCATAAAATTAAATAACTAATCGTGTAAAATGGGCCGAATTTCGAATTCTTAGCTAGACAGTAATTTTCGCCTTGTGCCAAAAGTTATCTGAGCCAAGTTTGGTCGAAATCGGTGTCATGGTGTAGAACCCTATAAGGAATATGCACACATGTATACATACGCTGGCTTTTATTTATTAAGATTTATATAGTTTAAAATAAAACATTACGTTTTCACTATAAAAATCCTTCATTTTGCTCTCCACCGACTCCAGTAATATGAATTGGAGCTGCTCCTTCCACTCTCTTTTAATGTATATATAGCTACAAGCGTACAACGTACAGGTAATTATAATTAATTAATAATTAATTACTAATTATTTTATAATTACCTACAGCTAAAGAAAGAAAGAAAACTCAATTCAAGTATAACCGCAAGTATACAATTTGCTTTCCAAATTACTACAGCATACACTTACAATTCTGCTCCGCCTGAAACACTATACCTTTTTCAGCTATCCCAAGGTCGCGGGTTCAAACCCGGCGGAGGGCGATGGATTTTTTCGGGCGTAAAAATCCTTAGCACGGCTTCCTTCGGAAGGGAAGTAAAGCCGGTGGTCCCGTGTCGTAGATTTACGGCACATAAAAGAACCTCAAGCCTGATAAAGAGGCCTCTGAGCAAAATTACCGGTGTTTCACGCCCAATATAGAATAGGACCTAAGGACCATAGTAGTTCAAGAGCGTCCATAAATAAAACTCAAATTTAATTTAATTTTTCAGCTAGGAAACATTTTATCTTGACCGTCATTTGTCTAAAACCTCACATTAACTTCTGGATATTTAAGAACATGACACTGTGTGATAAAAAACTGGAAGATGCATGTGAAGTGAATCATTTGATCAATATCATCTAGGAACAAACAATGAAGTCATTATCTTATAAGTTTGTGAATGAAAACAGTCCTTGGCTACAGGTGAAAAACAAAATAATTGCCAAGTTCTGTAGAAACGCGGATTGTGTTCTGCTATATCATGTATTCGGTTCAACGTTGAATGGAAGCTTACGGCGCTGGCATTTATTTGTTTTTACATTCATGACGCCGTGCGAGAGCGACGGAGAAACAAGAGTAGTTTGTTTGAAATAACTAGCAATTTTATATCATCACTATTTAAAACAATGGTAACTGGTTTTAAAGAAAAATAATTACTTAACGAAGGCATCTTCTAAATTTAAGCCTAACGTTGCCAAATTTTGTGAAGTTTTAAACAATGCGCATTCAAATATACACACATCATTTAAAGACACCATGTGCCTATAAGATGTTCCACACAATGTGCAGATTAGCATGATTTCCCGGAACCTTAATACAGGGCTCAAAACGCTATAGTATAGACACTTGTAGGTTTTTTAAGATTTCGGTTTTGTGAGAAATGAAATTTTTACATTCCCTAGATGAAAATGCTAGCCTCTAGTTTCCGAGGTCGCGGGCTCAAACCCGGCGAGGGTGATGGATTTTTTCGGGCGTAAAAATCCTTAGCATGGTTTCCTTCGGAAGGGAAGTAAAGTCGGTGGTCCCGTGTCGTAGATTTACGGCACGTAAAAGAACCTCAAGCCTGATAGAAGAGGCCTCTGAGAAAAATTATCGGTCTTTCACGCCCAATATAGAATGGGACGCTAAGGTCCACAGCCGTTTAAGAGCGTCCATAAATTATTTAAAAATAAAAAGAATTGCATTCTACCCAAAACTGGATATCGAGATGGCATCAGAAAATGCATGTTTTGAGTCACGCGCGGGGCATGAATAGCATAACTCAAAAACGCAAAGTTGGATGAATACCAAACTTGGTACTTAAGTGAAGCATCTTCCAGGGATACGATACGAAAATGTTCAAGGTGATCTTCCTCACCCTAAACTTTTTTACCTGTCGTCCTCCGTGGTCTAGTGCTACCAACTAGCCTCTAGTTCCCGAAGTCGCGGATTCAAGTCCGACGGTTTTTCGGGCGTAAAAATCCTTAGCATAACTTCCTTCGCAAGGGAAGTAAAGTCGATGGTCCCGTGTCGTAGATTTGGCAACGTAAAAGAACCTCAAGCCTGATAAAGTGGCCTCTGAGCAAAAAGTTGGGTCTTTCACGCCCAATATAGAACGGGACGCTAAGAACTATAGCAGTTAAAGAGCGTCCATTAATAAAAACTCAATTTAATTTTCTATCCTCTACATGGAAAATGTTTCGTTATTTTTTTATTTTCTCAAAAACTGACCTAACATTGTGATTGAAATACCATGCATATGTAAAGATGATTGCATGAAAAATAAAATGTTCATCTTGAATTCTCTGTGAGCAGCCTGTGAGGCCCTCTTCATTCTGAATAGAATGGATTTTGTATATTTGATAAGCCTGAAGCGATAGAAAAAAATCTTATTAAAAAAATCTAGATCTCGCTTAAGTACACAGTTTATATAAATACTTTTTTTTGTTAGCCTTAACTGTTTACGAGATATTCTTTCTTCTTGGTTTGAATTCCGAAATATTTACACTTTTCTCAAGTGGTAAATTGCTATTCGGCTTTTTTTATTGTGGTCATGCAAAGAGCATAAATTTCAAAACCATCACATAGAGATCCGCTTTTTAAAAATCTGACTATTGCTTTAGTCTACTGTATCCTCCTTGCACCAACAACGAAACTGTGCAAATGCATAATTAAATTTACCTGGATTAACGAGAAGTACCAGGTGAGCCAAAAAACTACGAACCGCCTACGCGGTGTTTTTCCTGTCCACGTCCTGGCGCTCGTTGCCGTCTGCCGCTATCATAGAAAGGCGCGGATGAAACCATACAACGTTTTTAAAACTACTTTTAAAGGCTTTACTTACCAACTTTATGAAAGAAAATGCTGAAACGTAGCTTTTTGGCTCATCTGTATAAGCTTTTTAAGAATAATTTGTAGAAGAGTGAACGGAGAAAGTCATGCGAATGCAAGATATATTTTTTATTATGTTCTATATTTGATAAACGTTTGAGTAAAGTAAATAACATTGACAGTATTTTAAAACGTTTTTCAAATATTTGCAAATTTGCTAGGTAGAATAGGTACTATATTTTACTGCTGTAAAATCTTATAAATCAAACACTGTTGCAGTGTGGTGTTTCCTAAGTTCCTATTTTAAATGTGGCTTCTTTAAGTATTCAGGAAGAACATTATTGAATTTATCTGGTAACAATTTTGACGGGCTACTGGAGTCGCAGCCAAACTGGCCCGAAATCAAATTACACTTTGGGCATCATAACGGCATTGATATTCAGAAGTGGCATTGTCTTTCCAAAATAACATTGCATCATTAAATACTCTAGTTCCCAAGGTCGCGGGTACAAACCCGGCGGAGGGCGATGGAACTTTTTCGGGCGTAAAAATCCTTAGCATGGATTCCTTCGGAAGGGAGGTAAAGCCGGTGGTCCCCTGTCGTAAATTTACGGCACGTAAAAGAACCTCAAGCCTGTGAAATAGGCCTCTGAGCAAAATTTCCTGTTTCACGCCAATATAGAATGGGAAGCTAAGAACCATAGCAGTTAAAGAGCATCCATAAATAAAACTCAATTTAATTTATCATTAACGGTATTTATCACGTCGATACTTTTAAGCCACATTATAATGGAAGCAGCTTCGCCGCCTATCCCTACTCCTTTACGTGGTATATTGAAAACTACCTTTGTCCATTTTCTGTATTTAGAGATTAAAATTGTATTCGGAATTTGAACTTCTTATTTTCGATCCGCTCTGTTTCAACAGTTTTACGTCGCAGTATTGCAAATAATGAATGCTGGCCGTCAATTAAACAGTTTTAATTTGGTAATTCATTATTATGCAATTTCAATGTTTTTTATATGTCAATGTTCCCAACGAAAACAGGATCGTCACCGTTTACATGTAATGAGTACCTGCGGAAAGTTTATTCATTTCAATTGCAGTGACTTGTGTAAATGTAATACATAGGTATCTAAATTCCACGATCTGATGGCTAAAAAGTTGTATCAATACAAAATGGCGTTCTGCAGCCAAAAGTATTTAAAGATTCAGAAATATAGCTCCTTTAACAGCAGCACAGCCACACAGCATAGAATAGCTGGAGTGGCAACGCTGTATGCAAGGTCGAATATAAAATATAGGTTCCGACTCCCACTACTACTACATTAAGCTCGTCAATGAACGTTCAACGGCAGAGGTCATTTGTTTTTTTAATCATCCCCATACGAGGCCTAACATGGTTCATAACTACCAACTGCTGTCTTGCTTTCAACACAGCCGGTGATGTGTCTGTACAAGTGATTAGATGAATTTTTCAGCAAATTGGCTGGGTTCAGTGACGCACGGCATGGCGCATGGCGCATAGCGCATACATACATCGGTCATTGCCGTCAGCTGAATAGCACTGTAGAAAGGAATATTTAAGGAAAATGTTGCATAATTCTTTTATGCGAAATATGTTGTTCCTATGCCATTTCTTTTGTTAAATTTCTCAACCGTTTGCTATAATGCTGTCTATTACTTCCTTGATGTATTATTTATTGTTGCTGGAAGCAAACAAATGAAGGCACTTAAGCACATTAAATACTGTAGAAAGTAGGAATGAAATAGGAACAAGCCGTGCATTTATTCATCAAGAAACATTTCAGAAATTTACAACAACGGTTTAATGCAGAAGTCCATGAATACTAAGATTACCCCTCCCCCCACATACCCACTGTCGGCAGCACATTTAGGCTGGCTTTCGTTGTTGTACCTATCTCAGCTGCTAAAACCTTAGTTTGATTACAAAATTGCGTTTATATGATAAAAACTGAAAAACAAAACATGCAAAAGTATGTATATTATAATCAGAGGCTTTTCTTAAAATAGGTTTATGATAAGTGCAATTATTACAAACTAATTTATCAGGTATGTAAGAAAATGACCGCAATATGTAAACGTTATGAATACAATAGCTTGCCTTTCGGGAACAATGTCCTTCGCCCTTGCGGCGGCCTACATTTTTGGAGGTCGTTCTGTAATGAAACCATGCGAGGGAAAATAGCACCAACTTGGAAACGACAAGTTAAAATTCTTTGTACTTACGTTCGGTAATTGTAGGATGCATATTTGCCTGTCTTGTCTAAACCGCACTATCACAGTTTTCACCAGCTCGAAGCCTCCAGCGAAACACTTTCCAAGCGCACAAGACGGAAGCGTGAGTGAGCCACTTCCACAACGATGAGGTATTGACGATAAAAGTGTTTGACGCAGGCGCAGTTACACAGCAAATGAAATAGACAATAAAACTCGAGCTCTAAATGCTAACTCCTTCAAGAGGAAGCTGCAGACACATTCACTCAGGAATGACGAACTTGTCACATGCAATCAGCAGACTCACACGAGACTGACTGAACCGGCATCGCGGCATGGCCAAGCTGCTACCCTGCGTCACTTGGAAGGGAATTCTAGCCCATCTGCTATCCTCCCAGCCTTCCTCCCCTCCCTAACAGTGGCGTAACGCAGCAAGCTTCTATCAGTTCAAGCCAGTGCTGCATAAGCGTGCAATTAAGCATCTATCGAAAATGAATCGACATTAACACTCACAAGTTGCCTAATAGTCACATCTCTTCGTAAATACAGCTGCATAAAACCTCCATTCCATTGATGTTGCCTTGTCGCCATTTGTTCATCTTTGCAAAGGAAACGGATCTTCATGTTTTTTTAAACAACAGAAGCACTACATACATGTAACTCGCCGAACCAAGCGATTCAAACAATAAAGGTTAATAGTATTTTCTTCATCCGCTTTTAAATGCACAAAATTGATATCGTAAATATTGTGAAAATATTGCCATGGGGAATACTGTAACATATTATGTATTTAATTATAATTATTTTTTACGCATACGTTCCATTCATTCCTTCTCCCGATCGAAACCAATCTCGATTTGACTTCCGATCAAAACAAAATAATAACTTAGAGAAGGCACTGTTAAATTTTCATTCAGTATTTAGTCGAAATCGTAAAGTAATGATATATTTTCTTCTATGCTTAAATTGTGTTATTCAGAATAAATAAAAATAATGAAACTCGGCCCAAGATGCCTTTTTGTCGGTAGAGAAAGCCGGTTAGCTCCAAGAACCGGCAAATGTTTAATGTTTATTACTTTCCCTAGCTTCTACCACTTACTCAATAAAAGTTAAACATACTAGAAATTCGATGGCAAAATTTCACTTGAAATCTATGTATGAGATCTCTGAATAAAAAAAGAATTTTAGAAAAAGGTCCTTGTGCGCGCATGTGTGTATGTGTGTGTGTGTGTGAGAGAGAGAGAGAGAGACTGTGGACAGCACATTTATAAACGAAAGGTCGAATAAATACCAAACTTAGTATGTAAGCCCAAAATCTTCCAAGGATACGACACCAAGGTATTCAAGAACATCCCCCACACCAAACTCCTTTTACTTGGAGAATTTTTCGTTATTTTTATTTTCCCAAAAATGGTTTTAAGAGTTTGCTTAAAACACCATATGTTTAAGATAGTTGCACGACTAATAAAATGCACGTCTTAAATTTTCTGCGAATACCCTGTGAAGTCCACTTCATTTGGAATGAATGTTACATAAATTTGTATATTACTGGTAAACCATAAGGAACAGGATAAAGTTTACTCCACAAAAATTGCAGATCTTTTCAAAATGCGCAATTTATTTCAAATAATTGTTTGTGGCATCAGCCATTTTCGAGATATGTGTTGTTGTTGGTTTCAATTTGTCAATACTTTTGTGATTTTTTGAAGTGCTGATACCATTCAGTTTCTTCTCGCGGTGTTATGGAAAGAGTATGGAATTTCAAGCCAGCATATAGCGATCCATACGTTTGACTATCGCTTCAGCCTTCTGAATTCCCTTTGTACATACAACGAAATGTGAAACTATTTCTGCATACCTTTATCTCGACTGACACGAGATAAAAAACAATTCGTAGAAACTAAAATAAAAAATAGTGACTAGAGAAGGTCATGTGAATGTAACACATCAAAGCTTTTTAAAAATCATACTTTACAAATTTAAGCGGGCGCCCATAGAGCCGGGGGGTAGAGAACTCGAAGATAAGGATGGAAGAGAGATGAAAAGGTGTGACTCCGTGCACGTGCAGACATAAGTCTTTAAACAAGCAAGTGAGGAATTACAAACTTTGTGAATGACACAACCTATAGGGCGGCGTGCACCATTTTTGCTTCGGAAGTAACGTTTACTAAAGAAGTCCCCACTAAGGAAGTAGGTTACTACGGGAGCAATTTACTCCGGAAGTAAAGTTAGAGAGCTAAATTACAATTTACTCTTTTTAGTTACGACTACATAAGTAAGAGCTCATTATTCCCGGAGGTATTGTTTTATTTGCGCAATTTACTTGATGCGATCATGAATAAGGTTATGTGCGATAGGGAAAGGGGAGAAAAGTCAGCTAAAGAGATAAATGTTAGTTGGTAGAGATAAAGAAAATTCATTTAAACAATATGAGTGTAAAAAAAAGTGTTATAAACATGCTGGAAAGTCGTGATTGACGAGTTTAATAATTCGAGCGACGGAAACATACTGAAGAACAGCTTAAAATTCTGGAAACAATGTTTCTAATCTTCATTTTGCATCGCAGATCACTTGCGTGTTGATGGAGAAATACTCTTTCTGCTTTCGGAAAAGTTCACCATATTCACGGATGGGCACAATATAGTAACATGCGTGCAGTCAATTCCGCACAAATGTGTGGGAAATCTGTAAAAGTGAAGAAGAATTGCCTTTTATTTTCTGAACATTCGTGTATATTTATATGTGTAGGTTACCTTGCTCTTAATCTCATAAGCACTCTAACAACGCAATGAAATCCACGACCAGCAGACGCGTGGTGAACGTTTATTTATTAAGATCAACTGTAATACCGGGATTACGATGAACTTTACTCAACGTGACATGGAAATGCTGGTAAACTAAAGGTATAATTGGCATGCACTTAACGTAATGGGAATGACTCTTGACTGATAGTTCTTTTATTACTTCGAGCTAGTGCCGGTTGGTTCTAATTACCATGTGAAATCAAGCTTGACGTATCGGGAAGGAAAAGTTTGACATTGCCAAACTTTTAAGTTACAACGCGTTAAGTCAATTCTAAATATCTCCGTTTAATACAGAGTAAGACTGTCACATTACGTTAAATTCATCGTAATGCCGGCTCAAGCATCCGAAATATCCCCGTACGAAACACTGTAGGACGCATAACAGTAATTGCAGTTTGGATTATAGAGCTGAATTTGTGACCGAGTTTTTTCGCAAATGTTCTCCAAACAGGTTCAAAATGCGTGTATAAGACTCTTTCCTAATACCGAAATGTTCATTGAACTTTCTCTCTCTCTCTCTCTCTCTCTCTCTCTCTCTCTCTCCCTCTCTCTCTCTGTATAAGTATCATATGGTTCTCGCATACCACTATCGCATTCCCGCTGTTTATTCCGTCGAGATCATCAATGTAATCTGTAATCCATGAACACGTCAAAAATATGTTCCTCCAAATATGATACGGTGTTCTAGTTCAATCCACAGGTTAGTTACTCCATCCAGGTCGCAAGAGTAAATTCTAACCTATATTTGCACTCTATTTAATTTCGTAGTAACATACTACATGACGGTGCTCTTCGACATATACTTCTGCGGCAACTTAATCTGGGAGTATCTGAAAGGAGTAAAATTCTTTCGGAAGTAGTTTACTCTCGTATGGAAATCGCTGAGTGTTGACTTGAACAGTAGTTTACTACGAAAGTAGAGCTTACTTCAGGTTGGTGCACACCGCCCTTACTGTGACATCCGAAGCGATATTTTGCTTCTGGCTAAGGCACATAGTGTGTCCACTGAGCGAGGTGGAGCTGCGGTAACATGTGCGACTCGCGTTCCAGAGGTCCCGGGTTCGATTCCCGTCGGGCCGGTCACTCTGATCAGGGGTTTTTTCGTGGTTTCCCCGGGTTGGTAAGCGAATGCCTACCACGAATTTCCTGTCCCTTCATTCCCTCTCATTCCTCCCCTTCAATGTTTCAGGTGGACTTCGAGACTTTGCAGTATCAGTCAGTGTTGGACAGATGGCGTAAATGCTTGCTCACTGGAAAACTCTTCTCGGCCCTGTCAGATGGTTGCCATCTTTTTGCCGCCTAAGGTGGGTCGAGTACTCCCCAATTCCTTTAGTGGAAAGTCTTCTCTAAGCAGTCCGAATGTGATCGGGCCTTCAAGCTTGGAATCGTTTCGGTGATCTGTCTGCCGGGATATATAGCCTCCTACGGTTCATCCACTTCATCCGTTCCTCCAGGGCGGTGGTAGTCACAAATGATCCGCCTGGGTCGAGGAAGCGAAGTGCTCCTCTCCGTTACCGTGCCTTAGTCATACTTTAAAACTATTCCTCTTACAATTTTGGAAGATAATGCGCTTATTTGGAAATTCATTATTTTCTCAGTCTTATAACAAACATAGGAAACAAAGAACTATACCCGAAGAGTAGGAAAGCAGAATAATCTCGATATTCAGAAGAGACAGTACAAAACACAAAAGTTACAGAGAAATCGTCTTTACTCTGCCAAGGCTGTAAAATATATGGTAGTATCGTAACGGACTTGCAAATATAACAGAAGCGTTACTACATAAAAGCCAGTTTTAGGAAACAACAATGTTGTTCAGATATTTTTACTTTCTCTACTACGTATAGTAAGTAGGGGAAGTATTGCATTCCACCCAAAAATTCGATACCGAGATTTCACCGGAAATACATGTTTTGAGACCTCCTGAATCCAAAAAAAGCATTTTTGGAAACATGTCCGTGTGTGTGTCTGTGTGTGTGTCTGTGTGTGTGTGTGTGTGTGTGTGTGTGTGTGTCTGTGAACAGCATAACTCAAAAACGAACAGACGGATAAACACCAAACTTGGTATTTAGGTTCAGTATCTTCCAGAGATGCGACACGAAGTTTTTCAAGAAAATCCCCCCACCCCAGCTTTACATGGAACATTTTTCGAAAATTTTCCCAAAAATGGCTCTAACGATTTTGATGAAAATATCATATGTTTAAGATAATGTCATGAGAAATGAAATGTATATCTCGAATTTTCTGGGAATGTCTCCAAAAGTATTCTTCATTGTGAACGACTTTTGCATAACTGGTAAACCATAAGAGATAGACAAAATTTTACTACACAAAAAATGTAGATCGCGTTAAAATACACAACTTAAGTCATATACATTTCTTTTGTTGAGTGAACCGTTTTCGAGATATTGCTTGTTATTTCCTTAAATTTTCCAATACTTATACTTTTTCTCAAATTCGTTATTCATTTTTTTTTGTCCTGGACATGCAAAGAGAATGGAATGCGCCACATAGCAACCAGCGTTAAAATATTTGACTATCGCTCAAAGCCTAACATATTCCCCTTGCATCTACAAGAAAATTACTAATAAGATTGACATCTCGATATCTCGATTAACATGAAGCATATGGAGAATAAGCGTTTGTAAAAATAGTTTGTACAAGAGTAGAGAAAGTCATGTGAGTGTAACACATCAGATTTTTTTCTTCCTGAACCAAACAATCGACAAACATAAAGAGTTTAATTTACAGTCACTATCTTGTTTATAGGTTATAAAAATAATTCGATAAAGCGTTAAGGACGATACTGTAGAGAAGAAAGAAAAGGGGGAAACAATACTATGTCAATTAATACAAGCTATAAAATATGTACAAGAAACAAACATTAAAATAAGCCAGCGTTAACCAGTATTGATTACAAGGTTGCCCAGTGTCCACTACACTATTTAATATTTATGACACGATCGTGGAAATAGCAAACAAAGAAACACAACTTACTAGGAACATCAGTAGTAAGAAAACTGGATTCTGCAGACAACTAAGCTTTATTAGAAGAAGAAAAAATCTGTGTTACACTCACACGACTTTCTCTACTCTTGTATAAACTATTTTTACAAACGCTTATTCTCCATATGCTTCATGTTAATCGAGATACCGAGATGTTAACCTTATTGCTAATTTTCTTGTAGATTCAAGGGGAATTGGTAGGTTTTAAGCGATAGTCAAATATGTTATGAGCTGGTTGCTATGTGGAGTATTCCATTCTCTTTGCATTACCGAGGCAAAACAAAATGAATAACGTTCTCCCATTTGAGAAAACGTACAAGTATTGGAAAATGTAAGGAAATAACAAGCAATATCTCGAAAATGTTCACTCAACAACAAAAAATGTATATGACATAAACTGTGTATTTTAACGCGATCTACATTTTTTGTGTAGTAAAATTTTGTTTATCTTTTATGGTTTACCAGTTATGCAAAAGTCGTTCACAATGAAAAATAATTTTGGAGACATTCCCAGAAAATTCCAGATATACATTTTATTTGTCAGGAAAGTATTTTAAATATATATTTTAGTCAAAATCGTTAGAGCCATTTTTGAGAAAATTAAAATTTTCGAAAAATGTTCCATTAAAGGCTAATCTGGGGTGGGGGATTTTCTTGAAAACCTTCGTGTCACATCTCTGGAAGATACTGAACCTAAATACCAAGTTTGGTGCTTATCCGACTGTTCGTTTCTGAGTTATGCTGTTCATAGACAGACACGCAGGCGCACGCGCACACACACACACACACACACACACACACACACACACACACACACACACACACATGTTTCCAAAATGCTTTTTTACTTTCTCTACTACGTATAGTAAGTCGGCGCCGTGGCCGAGTGGTTAGACCGCTCGCCTCCCACCGAGGCGGCCCGGGTGGTGGACGAAGCAGCGTCTGGGCGGGTATTCTCCGGGTTCTCCGGTTTCCCCCGCCATTCATTCCACCAACTGCTCCATCATCACCTTTCCTTTCATCCATTTCACCAACATTTCGTTTCATCTACTTCCTTCATCCCATCACCCATCCTGGTTGCTCTGTCTGATCCATGAGTGTCTGCTCCTCGACGGGCCTCTGATCCCAGGCACCGGCTTGTAAGTCCTGGGGGGTGTAAGATAATGAATGAATACTACGTATAGTAAGTAGGGGAAGTATTGTATTCCACCCAAAAATTGGATACCGAGATTTCACCGGAAATACATGTTTTGAGACCCCCTGAATCCAAAAAAAAAAGCATTTTTGGAAACATGTCCGTGTGTGTGTGTCTGTCTGTGAACAGCATAACTCAGAAAAGAACAGTCGGATAAACACCAAACTTGGTATTTAGGTTCAGTATCTTCCAGAGATGCGACACGAAGGTTTTCAAGAAAATCCCCCACCCCACGATACCATTTACATGGAAGATTTTAATTTTTTCAAAAACAGCTCTAACGATTTTGATTAAAATATCATATGTTGAAGATATTTTATGACAAGTAAAATGTATATGTTGAATTTTCTGGGAATGTCTCCAAAAGTGTTCTTCATTGTGAACGACTTTTGCATAACTGGTAAGCCATAAGAGATAGACAAAAGTTTACTACACAAAAAATGTAGATCGCGTTAAAATACGCAATTTATGTCATATACATTTTTTTGTTGAGTGAACCATTTTCGAGATATTGCTTGTTATTCTCTTAAATTTTTCAAGACTTATTTTCTCAAATGGGAATTCGTTATTCATTTTTTTTGACTTGGATATGCAAAGAGTATTAATCTGTGGCAAAGAGAATGGTGTTGCACCTAGCAACCAGCTATTAAGAGATATGTATGTGCTTAAAGGCTACTGTATTTCTATATTGCCCTTGTAAATATATATTCCCCTTACATCCACAAGAAAATTAGCAATAAGATAGTCTGCAAATGTTTATCTCGATAAATATGAAGTAGATGGAGAATAAGCGTTTGTAAAAATAGTTTGTACAAGAGTAGAGAAAGTCATGTGAGTGTAACACATCAGATTTTTTGGATTCAGGAGGCCTCAAAATATGTATTTCCGGTGAAATCTCGGTATCGAATTTTTGAGTGGAATGCAATACTTCCCCTACTTACTATACGTAGTAGAGAAAGTAATTAACTCCAACAAATTTGGATATAATTAAAACATGCTAATAAAAGAATACATTATGGAAAGCTTGAACTGAAAAACCTTGGTCCTTAGAAGCAACGCTTGCCAGGTAGCTTTTACTCGAATGACGTTAATTTCATTTACCTCTCACCTTTCTTCCGTTCTTTACGAAATTATTGTTCAATTATCTACAGGATTTTTATGGCGAATCCTCGTCTTTACCCCTTATATTTGTAATTTCGTACAGACCCGGATATTCCTAATAACGGGTGAAAAATCCACTGATATTCACGCAAAACGATGTGAAACATCAGCAAAGTGTCTGACTTTCTTAAGCTCCCCCCGACAGTTTAAGTTGTAGCAATTCTGCATAGCCTGTAAGTACCCTCTGGCTATGGAACAATCATCGATGGAATGGTGGAGTAATTTATTAAATAATTACAATAGGTGACATTTTTAACCCTTGTACCTTCTCTTTGGTCCCGTTGTTATTTAATAGTATAATTAAAAGGTATACAGTTTTTCACATAATACAAATCCTTAACATACACAACGAAATAGAGGTGAAGTTGATAAATATGAAGATTCCCCACTCCCAGGCTATCAAGTTAACCTCTTTGGAAAAGACATAATAGTTTGGAGCATTGAGAAAAACAATTTCTCAGTTATTAACTAAAAAAATATCGGTTCATTCCAACCAAAAATTCGATACGGGGATTTCATCGGAGATACATGTTTTGAGGCCTCCTGAATAAAAAAAAAAACATTTTTAGAAAAAGGTCCGTGTGTGCCTGTGTGTCTGTGAACAGCATAACTCAAAAACGAAAAGTCGGATAAATACCAAACTTGGTATTTAAGTTCAGTATCTTTTAAAGATGCAACGCCAAGATTTTCAAGAAAAGCCCCCTACTCCAGACTACCTTCTACATGGAACATTTTTCCATAGTTTTAATTTTCTCAAAAATGACTAACGATTTTGATTAAAATATATTTTCTGGGAAGTCCCCAAAAGTCCTCTTCATTCTGAATGGTTTTTGCATAACTGGTAAACCGTAAGAAATAGACGAAATGTTTTACTCAAAAAATGTAGATCTCGTTAAAACACACAATTTATGTCATATATATTTGTGTGTGTGTGTATGTGTGTATGTGTAGAGTGAAACATTTCTGAGATATTCCTTGTTATTTGTTTGAATTTTCCAATGCTTAGTTTTTCTCAAAAGGGAATTCATTTTCCTTTTTTTTTTTTTTTTCTTTCTTTCTTTTCTTTTTTATGTCCTGGATATGCAAAGAGAATGAAATGCTCCACATAGCAACTAGCTTTTAAAAGATTTGACTATCGCTTAAAGCTTACCGTATTCCCCTTGCACCTATAACAAAATTAGCAATAAGATTAACATCTCGATATCTCGATTAACATGAAGTAGATGGACAATAAACGTTTGTAAAAATAGTTTGTACAAGAGTAGAAAAAGACATGTGAGTGCAACACATCAGATTTTTAGTAATGTGATGAATATGACTAAGTCTTGAGTGGTCTAAGCAAATGTTTGTTGGTATGATTTGATCTTGAATTTCATGGCATTGTAAGGAAAATGTTTAATTTCGATATTCTAACTACGTAAAGTTTGCTGTCGGGAGAAGAAAGATTAACATGAAGTAAATGGAGAATAAGCGTTTGTAAAAATAGTTTATACAAGAGTAGAGAAAGTCATGTAGGTGTAACACATCAGATTTGTAACGTTTGGAATGTTCTCTCTTTGTACAATTCTTTATCTATTCTCCTAACGAACTTGATTACACCGCAAATATCTTTCAACAAGAGTGTCCTATCTTTAACATGTGATAGCTGCCGACGTTATTGAGTTACAGCAGTCTTTTTACTTTCTCTACTACGTATAGTAAGTAGGGGAAGTATTGTATTCCACCCAAAATTTCGATACCGAGATTTCACCGGAAATACATGTTTTGAGACTCACTGAATCCCAAAAAAGCATTTTTGGAAACATGTCCGTGTGTGTGTGTCTGTCTGTGTGTCTGTGTGTCTGTCTGTGTGTCTGTGTGTCTGTCAACAGCATAACTCAAAAACGAAGAGTCGGATAAACACCAAACTTGGTATTTAGGTTCAGTATCTTCCAGAGATGCGACACGAAGGTTTTCAAGAAAATCCCCCCACCCCAGACTACCCTTTACATGGAACATTTTTCGAAAATTTTAATTTTCTCAAAAACGGCTCTAACGATTTTGATTAAAATATCATATGTTTAAGATATTGTCATGATAATTAAAATGTATATCTCGAATTTTCTGGGAATGTCTCCAAAAGTATTCTTCATTATGAACGACTTTTTCATAACTGGTAAACCATAAGAGATAGACAAAATTTTACTACACAAAAAATGTAGATCGCGTTAAAATACATAATTTATGTCATATACATTTCTTTTGTTGAGTGAACCGTTTGCGAGATATTGCTTGTTATTCCCTTAAAGTTTCCAATACTTATACTTTTTCTCAAATTCGTTATTCATTTTTTTATGTCCTGGACATGCAAAGAGAATGGAATGCACCACATAGCAACCAGCGTTAAAATATTTGACTATCGCTTAAAACCTACCATATTCCCCTTGCATCTACAAGAAAATTAGCAATAGGATTAACATCTCGATATCTCGATTAACATGAAGCATATGGAGAATAAGCGTTTGTAAAAATAGTTTGTGCAAGAGTAGAGAAAGTCATGTGAGTGTAACACATCAGATTTTTTTTATGTGGTTACAGTTGTTACTGACAAATAGCCATGGAACGTTACAGCATTCAGCAACGCGTAGAAATTGTGAAAATGTATTATCAAAATGGATCATCTGTTCGGCAAACTTCCGTGTATTGCATGAAGTTTAAGGTGTGCATAATCGTCCCTGCGAGAGAGCAATTCGGCGTTTGATCGATAAATTTGAAAGAAGTGGTTCTGTCAGCGATCAAAGAACGCCTGTACGTAATCGACGTAAGCGCTCCAACGAAAACCTAGGCGCCGTTTGCGAGAGTGTACGCGAGAACGGAAACAAATCAATTGCTCGACGAGCGCAAGAATTGGGGCTTTCGCCGACCACAACTTGGCGAATTCTGCATCTGGACTTTAAGTTCCACGCTTACAAATGGTGTTAACTCAAGAACTAAAGCCCAACAACCATAGGTTGAGCCATACTCAAGTTACCTTGGGTTGAGCCTTGTATTCGCTGACTGGCTATGGAGCAATTGGAAGCTGACCCGGAGTTTTGTCGAAAAATCATCTTCAGCGATGAAGACCACTTTTGGATGGATGGTTGTGTTAACAAACAAAATTGCCGCTATTGGAGCAATCACAATCCAATGCAGATTCAAGAACGACCACTTCATCCCCAAAAGGTTACTGTGTGGTGTGGATTTTGGTATGGTGGAATCATTGGTCCATATTTTTTCCAAGATGAAGATGGAGAAGCTCTAACTGCAATGGAGAAAGATGCCGGGCTCTTATAAGAGACTATTTTTGGCCTGAATTGGATCTCAGAAACATCTGGTTCCAGCAAGATGGTGCCACATGTCATACTGCTCTCGAAACAATCTATCTTTTGAAGGAGAAGTTCAGAGGTTTCATCATTTCCCGTGGTGATGATGTTAACTGACCCCCGAGGTGATGTGATTTAACGCCGTTGGATTACTTCTTGTGGGGTTATGTTAAATCTCGAGTTTATGTCAACAAGCCAGAAACAGTAAATGATCTTGGAATAGCATCACGCGTGTTATTCGTGAAGTTGGACCTAATTTTCGTTCTTCTGTCATTGAAAATTGGGTCAACCGTATACGCGCAACCCAACGAAGTCGCGGCGGTCACTTAACTGATGTTCTCTTCCTCACGTAATGACATTAATTACGTTCCAAAATAAAAAAAAAGAAAGAAACCTCTATCATTTATAGAACGTGTTTTGTTTAAGTTCAAAGATAGGACACTCTTGTTGAAAGACCCCATACAAAGGAAATAAAGCAAAACTTTCTTACATAAGGTTCATTACAGTACTTGGCATTAATATCGCATGCGTGTCATAATAAACAATTTCGATTCTCTGTTGTTTTTCTGTCTTAATTGCTAAATCGTGACATCTAGATATACATTGTTTGGAATGAAATATCGGCGGCATTAGTCTTATTTTACAAGCATTTTCTGTGGAGTAAAAACAACTTCGCAAGCATGTTATGCATAACGTGTGTTCATATTCAAGTACAGGGGTTTTGTAAATCCGTTCTAATCTTTTAGTAATTTATGAAATGAAATTATATGGTGTTTCATAGGACCATGTCCGTCAGAAAGGTTTGGATTTTGAAATTAAATTGAGTTTTATTTACGGACGCTATTTAACTACTATGGTCCTTAGCGTCCCATTCTATATTGGGCATGAAAGACCGGTAATTTTGCTCAGAGCCTCTTATCAGGCTTGAGGTTCTTTTACGTGCCGTAAATCTACGACACGGGACCACCGGCTTTACTTCCCTTCCGAAGGAAGCCATGCTAAGGATTTTTACGCCCGAAAAAATCCATCGTCCTCCGCCGGGTTTGAACCCCCACACGGTACCACTAGTCCACGGAGAACGACTAGCGGATTTTGAGATTACCTTACATACACACACATTTTCTCTCTTTATAATATTAATTATATAGATAACCTAGTTCGGTCTAAAATAATCCTAGGAAACAAATCAAGAGAATAGGTAATCCTTGGGTGTGAGATAACAACGAATAACTACAGAGATATTAATAATAAAATAACTAAAACATAAATAAATACAGTTATATAACAGGAATCTTAACAGTGCATTAAAAACAAAGCTAGAAAATAATGGCAAACCAATATGCAGAAACGAAGACAAGGACTTCAAAGCAAAAATACAATTCGGAAATGAGATTTCTAAGACCAATAATAAGCATAAAAAATAACGGATACAACATAAAATATCGATATAAGACAACAGTTAAACACTGAAAATCTAAACACCACAATAGCAAAGTAAAAGCAAAACTACAAGTTACATTTAGAATAACAGAGTTCAGGATATCCAAAGCAACCTTGAATTATCCATCTCAAGAAGAAAAACTGGAAGACCAAAGAAAAGATGGATAGAAGAAAACATTGGATTCAGAATAGACTGAAACCGTTAATCGTGGTAAAGAAGAAGACGAACACGACATGCTTTGAACATAGTTATTATTCCAAATACATTGATGGCTCAGTTTAATAGTGCTATAAGTAAAAACGCTAAAAGAAGAAACAAAAACAAAAGGTTGCTCAGGAGGTAAATTTAAATGTTATATTTACTTATTTTAATTATATAACATGTCACCTGATTTGGTGTCCACTGTTATTACCTACATAGCTATATTAATATTATACAGAGAGAAAATCTGTGTGTGTATATGCGCGCGCAGGCGCGCGAAAGAGAGAGGAGATCAGAAACCATTCAACCGATTTTATATCTCAATATTTGCGATGTTTCTTAATGAATTACTAATATTTTTTATTATTTCATTTATACCCCACCTTTACTGTAATGATCATATTTGGAACACATTACCTACCGCAATGATGTTAGCTCGTACGCCGTTATCATATAATGTTTTATTTCTTCTTTTATACATTAGACCACACACACACACACACACACACACACACACACACACACACACACACACACACACACACACACACACACACACACACATTCACAATCTCATTCATACTTCCAGACTCTGGGATGGATAGGGCATAATCCTGCCTAGAGAAATAAAAATCGAACCCGGGGCCTCTCGGAATTATTCTTAATCGTCTTTGCTAGCATTTGGTTATGAACTATTTTATATTCGTGAGGACTTGAGCAGCAAAAGAAGGAGGGGTTCCAAATTCAACCACACCCCTATATGTCCTGTACTTTGTCTCCGTTGCGGGGAACAATAGGTATGCGATCGACAAATGATTTGGCATCATTAGATTTGTACTCTGTGGACCGATAAAGAAGTGGACTGCACTACCGTATATAAACCGGTTCACTCTTGCCTATTGGGTTACATACACGCGCTCTCGCTCTCTCTCTCTCCCTCTCTCACTCACTTTATAATTCTTCCTCCTCCTTCTCTCTAACTGCCCGTTTACCAAGAAATTGTTTCGGATTACGCAGTACGGACTTTGTTACATACCTACAACTTACGGAAACAACATTCAACGGTGTATAAACGTAAGTAGTGAGGAGCCTATGCGAAAGAAAATAAAAACGTTTATGGGTAGCATTCACACGACCTTCTCCTCTCACTCTTCCGCAAACTATTCTTACAAAATTTTATTCTTCTATTTGCTTCATGTTGATCCAGATAAATATCTGCAGAAATGGCTTTATTACATATGTCGTGGAAGGGGAGTACGGTAGGCCTAAACGACAAATAAAACCATCTCTATGTGACGACTTTTAAATTTTATGTTCTTTACATGATCACGAGAAAAAAGAATAGCGATTTTGCCTATACGTATTTGAAAATTCAAAGCAATAACAAAGAATTGGTTACGCTACAACAATTTTTGTTTGGTATAAATTGTGTGCTTTAACGATATTTACATGTTTTGTGTAGTAAGATTTTGTCTATCTCTTACGGTTTACCAATTATACAAGTCATTTAGAATGAAGAGGACTTCACAGACTATTCCCAGAAAATTCAAGGTATACATTTTGTCATGAAAATATCTTAAACGTGGGTATTTTAATCAAAATCGTTAACGCCATTTTTGAGAAAATAAAAGAATATCGAAAAATTTTCCATTTAGAGAATAGGTTGTGTTGAGGGATTTTCTTAAAAAGTTTCGTGTCGCAGCTTTGGAAGGTACTGAACTTAAGATACTAAGTTTGGTATTTATCTGAGTATTCGTTTTTTAGTTTATACCTATTGTAATCGAAAGCACCTTAACAAATAATTTCCTCAATTGAATCTCGAATTATTACTGTATTAATTATTGTGTCATAAATATTAAAAAATTGTAATTAGTAATGAAATAAAATGGAGTTTTATTTATGGACGCTCTTTAACTGCAGTAGCCCTTAGCGTCCCACTCTATACTGGGCGTGAAAGACCGGTAATTTTGCTCAAAGGCTTTTTTATCAGGCTTGAGGTTCTTTTACGTGCCGTAAACCTACGACACGAAACCACCGGCTTTACTTCCCTTCCGAAGAAAGCCATGCTAAGGGGGCTTCAAAACATATATTTTCGATGAAATCCGGCATCTAATGCTTGGGTGGAACACAATACTTCGTCTACTTACTCTAAATATGTAGTAAAGTAAAAAGAGAAATTGCAAAATTTCATTTTTCTCTTACGGTTTACCAGTTAAGCAAAATTTATTCAGAATGAAGAGGACTTCAGAGGCTATTCCCGAAAATTCAAGATATGCATATTATTTGTCATGAAAATGTCTTATACACGTGGCCATTGTTGAGAAAATTAAAATTTTCGAAAAGTCATCCATTTAAAGGGTAGTTTGGGATGGGGGATTTTCTTGAAAATCGTCGTGACGCATCCTTGGAAGATACTGAACTTAAATACCACGTTTGGCATTTTTCTGACTTTTCGTTTTTGAGTTATGCTGGTCTCAGACACCCCCCCCCCACACACACACCACACGGATCTCATTCTAAAAAGCTTTTTATTCAGGGAGTCTCAAAACGTATATTCCCGGTGAAATCACGGTATCGAATTTTTGGGTTGAGTACAATACATACTATTTCCTCTTCTCACTGTAAGCACGTAGTACAAACTGTAAAATGCTGGATTGGGTTGTTTTTCTTTTCTTTTCTTTCATTTTCTGTTTCTTTAAGAGGTCAAGAAACACATGCGAAAGAAAATCTTTACATCGAATTTGCAATTCCTTCAATTACTAGAGGTAAGCGATGAGAAAGTGACATTTTTAAAAACGGTATAACTCATAGTCTATGCCTTACCTGAGCCAAATAACTTAAATTTGGGTTAATTCTTGAAACTGGAAACCGCACTAAAATTTACTACATTAAAAAAACACGAAAGTGTCTTTTCTAAAAAAATAATTAGGGAGCTGCACTGTACTTTTCGGTAAAGGGGGTAAATATATTATAGGTTATAGATGGACACCTCGCGCACTGCAGCTTACGTGAGATCTATTGCGACTACCACCCCCAGGAGGAAGGCATGACGTGAATGAACCATAGGAGGCTACAGGTCGCAGGCAGATATGCCACAGAGACGCGAGGAAGTCACTAACAGTTCCTGGCTCGAAGTCCCGCCCCACTACTGAACCTGCCCAGAGAGTGCGATGAACAACCCGTCCAACCAAGCATCCGTGTAGTGTCCAGAGGGAATACTCTTTCCTTTAAACAAGCATCTGCGCCATCTGCCCGATACCGTCTCACGCCGCGAAACCTAGAAACACATCTGAAACATGAGAAGGAAACGGAACGAAAGGAAAATAAGGGAAAAGAAATTGTCGTAGATGAGAAAGCATTCCAGCATTCGCTTACCGATCAAGTAAAACCACAAAAAACCCAAGGTTAGAGTTGCGACCGATGGGAATCGAACCCTGAATGCTAGCCTCGTACGTTACCATGGAGCCATTTCGCTCGCAGTAAATCTACTAAGAAAGGAAAGCAAAAAATAAGTAAAAAAGTTTTAAGAGTTTGGAAAGTAGAATCATACGGCTGAAAAAATCAATGTCATCGCCGGGATTTAAACCACGGACTCCCAGTTTCCGTCCGTTGCACTAACCACTGAGCTACTGTGGCAACACGACGGTAAGATATTAAATTCTGCAACTGATTCACATTTTTCCCGGTAAACCACAAGGAGATCTCGAATTGTATTGAGATGACAGACCCCAATGGCGACTTACAATGTTGTAAGTATTTAAAGTCCCACGCTTCATAGTTTCGACCACTATTAGGTCAATTACGGAATTACAGAACAATTAATTCCCCATTGACTATGGGGACTTAAAATACACTCAGCATTGTAAGTCGCCATTGGGGTATGTCAATTCAATACAATTCGAGATCCCCTTGTGGTTTACCGGGAAAAATGCGAATCAGTTGGAGAATTTAATGTCGTATCGGAACGTTGCCGTGGTAGCTCAGTGGTTAGAGCAACCGGACGGAAACCGAGAGGTCCGTGGTTCAAATCCCGGCGATGTATTTAAATTTGTCAGTGGTCTGATTCTACCTTTCCAACCTCGTCCAACACACGCCTCGTGTGGAAGAACAATTAATTTTAAGAGATTGTTTCATCTAAACAAGAGCAATTGGCGTTTGCATCAGAAGGGTGCACAATTCACAATTTATGATGTGCACCAGTCTTCTATTTCTGTATGAGAGCCTACTAATAATACTTCATGCATTGAAAAAGGTTAGATTAGGACGTATCTACGCCACTGATCAGATGCTGTGTAACAAAACTGGGCGGAGCATATCCTCTGTCCTTTTCTTGGATTTTCTTGTGCAAGGCACGATGGGCACACCACCCCTGTTGGCAGGTAGTCAAAGCTTCCAAGCAGGACGAAATCCTTCTCGGGAGTGGCCATGCCTGTTGGACTTTAAGGCTGAACTAAATATATTCCCTTGTAATTACTAAGTGGTTTGGCCCGTTTCCTTGGCTCCAGTGAGAGTGACGCATAGGGGGCACGTCTGATGCCTGACGACAGTCATTTGTTTCAACACGCCACCGACCCCTGCACGAAACCTGTGGGTCTTTGTTATAGGGTCTACGAAAGCCGGAAATTCTTACCTGCCAAGGAAAGGCTTCCCTGCCCTATTTTAAACGTCAATGTGGTTATTGGGTTAATATAAATGCGGTTCTGTTTCCGTGTTCACCAGGGCTTTTCTCGGGAGATGCTTGAGGTCCTCATTAGTCACCTTGTCCGGGCCGGAGGCTTTCCCATTAGGCAAGTGCCTAATGAGTTTGTAGACTTCTTTGGCGTGAAAAGTTGGATCACTTTGTTTCCTGCAATGGAATTTTATCCTTGCCAACCGTTGCTCGCTTTATATCAGTCCCATGCAGATAATAAAATTAAATTGAGTTTTATTTATGGACGCTCTTTAACTGCTGTGGTCCTCAGCGTTCCATTCCATATTGGGCGTGAAAGACCGGAAAGTTTCCTCAGAAGACGCTTTATCAGGCTTGAGGTTCTTTTACGTGCCGTATACTTACGACACGAGGCCACTGGCTTTACTTTCCTACCGAAGGAAGCCATGCTAAGGATTTTTTGCGCCCGAAAAAATCCATCGCCCTCCGCCGGGTTTGAACCCGCGACCCGGGAACTAGAGGCTAGAATGGTAATCACTGCACCATGGAGGACGACCCATAAAGATAACAATTTTTGCTTCCCCTACCACTTATTTCTGGTAACTGAGCGAGATGGCTCCACGTGACGCTCGCATTCGAGAGGTCTCGGCTTCGATTCCGTCGACCGTCCACTCTGACCTTGGGTTTTTAATGGTTTTCCTTGTTCGATAGCGAATGCTGGGGTGATTTCTTTCTACCACGATTTCACTTCCCTCATTTCGCTTTCGTTCCGTTTCCTTATCATGTTTTAGGTATGCTTCCAGGTTTCGTGGCGTTAGGCGGTGTCGGACAGATGACACACATGCTTACTCTAAAGAAAGAGTATTTCTCCGTGGACACCAGGGAGAGTAGCTAGCCGGATAATTATTAAGGGGGGTTATGTATAGGGATCCATTTTTTAAACACTCTGTAACAACTCAAATGATAAATATGAATTACATAATTCTGAGTTAAAACATTTAAATAAATCGATTTTATACAGTTCTCAGATTAAGGTGCCGCAATTGGAATTAAAATTTGGATAAGATGTTTTGCGTATTCTAAGCGGCAAATATGTTGTAACACGAGAATTACTGAAGTATGCATTTTATATTACTGCTGCAGGCCATTTTATTTCACTACAAAATAGGTTTCTGTTACGTTCTAAGTTGGAAGGTATCACTCAAGTTAAGCACCGGAACGAACATGCCCCCGATATCTTAACATGGTTGTACCAACGCCATCTAAAGTACAGTTTCTGTTGCTGTCACTTTTGGTCATATCGACCAAAACATGCGGTGTAAATATGGCGCTACCAGTGATACGATTTAGGAAGTATCTCGTTCCCGTTGAACCAGAAAGGTGTTATTATTTTAACGAAGCTATTTTTTATATTAAGGTTTACACTTTTATAACAAGGGGTGAGGGGTTCCGACCCCCAAAACGTCTTCCTAGCTACGCCTCTGATCAAAGGGCTGCCTAGTTGAAAGATCGCTCATCGTCCTCTCTGGGCACCTCCAGTAGTGGGTCGGATCTTCGAACTACTAAATGTTAGGGACTTCTGCACGTCTTCTCTGTGGCCTGCCTGTATGCGACTTGTAGCCTCCTGTGGCTCCTTAGAGGGGGTGATAGTCGCAATCGATATGTGTAGGTCTAAGTGTGCGAGGTGTCCTCCGTTGTATAATCTATTCCTATACTTAATGGTAAGCAGAGGAAGTATTGAGATTTCACAGAAAACACCCCCCTAATCAAATTAGAATAAGACCTGCATGCGTGTATAGCACAACTCAAAAACGAAAATTCGAATCCCAAATTTCATACTTGAATCAAACACTATTCGAGAATGCCATGGGAACATTTTCGATAAAATCTTTTCACTCCAATCTTTCGCGTGAAAACTCTCGTTATTTTTATTTTTTTCAAAAATGTCTCTAACTATTTTAATTAAAATGCCGGATGTGTAAGACATGTGACAAATAAGTGGAGGCAGCGGATAACTGCGGTACGCTTAGTGCTTATCGAAATTAACGTCGCCTCATTGAACATTTTTTTTAACAATAGGGATAGTGATTATCGGGTCCCAGATTCTTATGACGTGTCATCTCTTAATCTGCATCACAGATATTGCTAATCTGTACATACATATGACCTTATCATAGGTACGAGATTATGAAAACACACATTCATTACGTCTTTTCTTTTTTCTAATTTTATGCCATTTTATATTTTAGAGCAATTTTTACTTTCTCTACTACGTATAGTAAGTAGGGGAAGTATTGTATTCCACCCAAAAATTCGATACCGAGATTTCACCGGAAATACATGTTTTGAGACCCTCTGAATCCAAAAAAAGCATTTTTTGGAAACATGACCGTGTGTGCGTCTGTGTGTGTGTCTGTGAACAGCATAACTCAGAAACGACCCTTCGTATAAACACCAAACTTGGTATTTAGGTTCAGTATCTTCCAGAGATGCGACACGAAGGTTTTCAATAAAATACCCTCATCCCAGACTACCCTTTACGTGGAACATTTTTCGAAAATTTTAATTTTCTCAAAAATGGCTCTAACGATTTTGATTAAAATATCATATGTTTAAGATATTGTCATGAGAAATGAAATGTATATTTCGAATTTTCTGAGAATGTCTCCAAAAGTATTCTTCATTGTGAACGACTTTTGCATAACTGGTAAACCATAAGAGATAGACAAAATTTTACTACACGAAAAATGTAGATCGCGTTAAAATACACAATTTATGTCATATACATTTCTTTTGTTGAGTGAACCGTTTTCGAGATATTGCTTGTTATTCCCTTACATTTTCCAATACTTATACTTTTTCTCACATTCGTTATTCATTTTTTTTATGTCCTGGACATGCAAAGAGAATGGAATGCGCCACATCGCAACCAGCGTTAAAATATTTGACTATCGTTTAAAACCTACCATATTCCCCTTGCATCTACAAGAAAATTAGCAATAAGATTGACATCTCGATATCTCGATTAACATGAAGCATATGGAGAATAAGCGTTTGTAAAAATAGTTTGTACAAGAGTAGAGAAAGTCATGTGAGTGTAACACATCAGATAATTTTTTTTCGATTTCATGGCATTACAGGACGGATTGATAAGTCAGTGAGTTTTTAAAGAAAATAACAATTTTTTCCAAACAATCAATTTTATTTCTCAACATAGTCTCCTTTCAATTCAATATACGTCCATCGTTTCTCCAGTTTTCTTAACCCTCCCAAAAATATTACCTTTTCGAAGTCTGCAAAATATGAGGTTGTTTCTGCATTGGTGTGTTCACTGGACGTGAATTTCTTCCCAGCGAGCAAATTTTTCAGGTTTGCGAAGAGGAAGAAGTCGCTCGGAACCAAATCTTGAGAATATGTTGGGTGAGGTAGCAGTTCGCAGCCCAATTACATAAATTTTGCGAGGCAATGGCTAACTTGTGTGCGGGTGCATTATCCTGGTAAAAGAGAACGTTTTTCTTCATAAAATGGGGTCGTTTATTTAACCATTCCTTGTGAAATTGATCCAGCATTGCGGCTAAATATGTACCTGTGATCGTTTTACCCTTTTCCAGGATGTCTATCACCCCTTGTAATTCCCAAAAGACAACTGCCATGATTTTTCCTGCCGACGGAATGCTTTTCGCTTTCTTTGGAGTAGGTTCGCCAAAGGCTTTGGTTGTTGTTTGGTTTCAGGTTGATAGTAATGGAACCAAGTTTCATCACCGTGAAATAACGCCGCAAAAACCAATTTGGGTTGCGCTGAAACATGTTCAAACATCCTTGTGAAATGGTCACACGATCCCGCTTGTTCTCAACTGTGAGCAGTTGCGGCACCCATCTTGTTGACAGCTTTCTCATACCCAAAAATTCGTGCAGAATGTTATACACCCGTTCACTCGAGATGTTTACGGTTTTGGCTATCTCACGGATTTTCACTCGGCGATCTTCCAACACAATATCCTGAACTTTGTTCACCATTTCTTCTGCTGTGGCCTCAACCGGCCGTCCTTTGCGCACGGCATCTCTTGTGCTCGAACGGCCACGTCGAAATTCTGTGAACCACTTGTGAACCATGCCATGTAATAGAGCAGAGTCCCCATAATATTTGTTCAGATTTTCTTCCGTTTCCTTCACTTTTCTTACCACACAAAAAGTAGTGCTTTATCAGAACACGAAATTCACTTTTTTCCATTTTCTACGAACCAACACTTATCTGCTTATTTTAGACGCTCTCAAAAATGTTCTAAGAAACAAATGACGAATTTCTCACTTATATCCGGAATAGATGTAAGACTTGGTTGCAAACAAGAAACCTGTGATTAGAACACTATCTCTCGTCAAAGTCATGGACTTATCAATCCCCCTTATGAAAATGCATATTTATTTCGTCTTTTCGTTTTTGTAATTTTATGCCATTTCATATTTTAGAGCAATTATTCTTTTTCGATTTTATGGCATTATTCTGTTGTTTTCTAGCCCTTTGCATATTTATGTATAATTTTCTGGCATTTACACTGAATACATAGGTAAAGAGTTTTTACTACTGACATTTTACATAAGGATAAGCTCTCAGAAATTGCCTCATTCAACTGAGAAACAAGAGTAACTTTGTAAATCCTTTATTCGCATTCTTGAAAAAAAACCCACATTTCTATTTAACGGTTAATCTGAAAGAGTTACTTGTGGGTGGAAGTTATAGTAATTATTATGAATTTATGTCCTAAACTAGATTTTCAATCAGTTTCCCTTTTTTGCATTAATGAATACACACAGTGGAAGGCCCTTATGCTTAGGTTGTATCTTAGGCTGTGAAGTCCTCTTCATTCGTTATGAATTTTGTATAACATGATAACTCGAAATAGTTAATTTTACAGTGCTGCTTCAAAAACTTTTTTTCACATTCTTCCAACACTAACATGGAAAACGATATCTTAACTAATTTCCTAAATGGTCTCATCATTATTCTTATACCTACTTTCTCCACTTGTACCGAACGAGATATCAGGTGTAACGTCTGTGGCCCGTATTCGGGAGGCTTCGGGTTCGATCCCGGCGATTGCCCCTGATGCACGGTGTTTTCGTGGTTTCCTCGTGTCGACATGAATGCTGGGATGATTCATCTTCTACCACGACTCTTGTGCCCCCCATTTCCTCTACATCAGAGGTGGCGGAAACGTGACTCGCAGGCGCAGTTCCCTCTCTGCAACCGTCCGCTTGATTTTCACATGCTACTGTGTGATGCAGTGCGTGTTGCATATTTGGTGACTCGCGGAAGGAAGTCGTTTTCGCCACCCTTGCTCTACATCATCTTCCTCGCCATCTGTTTCGGTGTTGTAAGACCAGGCGACGGTGTTCGGCGGGTTGCGGCTGTGCGGTTTCTTCCCTGACCTCGTTGCGAGAACTGTTCAGTTAGGTTTCTCTCCCGAATGGGCCTCCCCCGAGGGGGGGGGCTGCAGAGGGTTTGTGACTTATGGGTAGGCCAGGCGGAGTCGGATGCGTTTTATCTGGAAACATTAGGGACTCCGTCTGTGCTCTCGCCAGTCATCAGGATCTGTTCGCCCTTCGAGTCTCTACCCTCATCCCTCCCTCCCTCCCTTCCGGGGGGGGGGTCCACGGTCGAAGCACAAGGGACCGACTGACCTCCGTGCGGTGCTCTGCCCTTGTTTCGGGAGCCGTACCTTTATCTTCTCCACTTTATAGCAGTTATACCCATGTATAAATTAATTTATAACTTTCTGTGCACTAAAGTAAGTAAATTAAATAAATCTCAGATTTAGATCATTTTTATAATTATACTGACATTTGTTTTTAATTTTATAGTCATTTTATAGCTCAGTTTTCAAAGACTTTTAGATCGTCAAAACTTTACTACTTGGCTCCTTCGCCGCTTCTCTCAAGCCAACTGAGACAGAAGGTTTGTTTTGTAGCTTCATACAGTTGTAGGTAGAGAAGGTATTGTATTCCACCCTGAAATTTGATACCGAGATATCATTGGAAATACACGCTTTGAGGTTCCCTGAATACAAAAAAGAGCATTTTTAGAAAAAGGTACGTTTGTGTACCTGTAAGCATAACTCAAAAACGAAACATCGCTTAAAAACCAAATTGTAAGTTCAGCTAAACGAAGATTTTCAAGAAAATCCCCAGCCCAAACTACCTTTACATGGAAACATTTTCAAAATTTTTTATTTTCTTAAAAATGGTTCTAACGATTTTGATTAAAATACATGTTTAAGAAATGTTATGACAAATAAAACTTATATCTTGAATTTTCTGGGAATAGCATCTGAAGTCTCATTCATTCTGTATGACTTTTGCATAACTGGTAAACCGTAAGATACACAAAATTTTACTACAAAAAAAGGGGGTAGATCTCCTTAAAGCACAGATTTCAAATACAGTTTTTTGAGCTAACCATTTGCGAGATATTCCTTGTTATTGGTTTCAGTATTAAAATTTATACCTTTCTCAAATATTCTTTTATTTTCCCCTCCTTGTCAAGCAAAGAAAATGGTATTTCAAAGCAATCACAGCGACCAGCTCTTAAAAGATCTGACTATCGCTTAAGCATACTGCTATCCCCTATTCGCACTTATCTACAAGGAAATAGGCAATAACAGTATTTCTACAAATGTTTATCTCGATTAACGTGAAGAGATAGAAAAATAAGCTGTTTTAAGACTGTTTGTTGAAGAATGTTGAAACTCATGTGAATGTAACATACAAGGGATTTGTTTTTCTTCAATATTCAAAGCCACAATTTTACATATATGAACGGCAGTGTTCATTTGTTTGAACAAGAGCTGATGGCCAATTATAGTAGCTTGCTGCTTTTTAACGAACCTTTTTCTTTTTTTTAAAACAATTAGGGTATATCGTGATTAACATGAAACAATGAATAGAAAAATACTATTTTTTATTCAACTACAAAACCGCTATTCGTTTTAAACCATTCCCCGTTCTTAATAGATTTGACTATTGCTCAAGGTCATTGTATTCCTTTGTTCCCCATGTACCTACAAGGAAATAGTAGTACAACCATTTCTGCAAATGTTTATCTCGATTAGCATTAAATAGATAGAAGAATAAGACTTTGTAAGAATAGTTTATTTGTATAGGCCAAGAAAGTCACGAAATATAACGCATAATAAATGTTTTAACTTCTAAAAAAAAGACGAGCTATAAGGCAGAGAAAACGTTTTTGAAACGCAATTTATCTGGTCTCATGGTTCAGAAGGCCATGTTATGACAACCACTGAAGTCGCTAGAAGTTGCTAGATACCACCCCCCCCCCACCGCAGACGTAGACAGCGATTAATTAGATAATGATGCTGTTTTGTTGTACACTCTAATAGCCTGGCGCAAGTCAAACAGCTGCAGTGCTTAAAAACGACAATTACATGGCATTCTTTGCTATTCTACTTAACCCATTCTCAAAGCATATATGTTGAAAATAATATGTTAATTGCTTAGATATATTCTTCAAACCTTCTTGATGGAGGTTACTTCTTATATCTGTAAACTTAAAAAAAATAAAAAGTGAAGTACCATGAAGTAAAACACAATCTATTCTAAACGATGGCTAATTTACGAGACAAGTTCACCAGACAGTGACAACTCAAAGGTGCCAAAAATTCTGTGACACTGACGTCCATTGTTTGCTATATTTGCGCACATCAAGATCGTTTCTTTGCGTTACGGTTAACACCATCGTCAAATACATCAATCTCTGCAAGGCAACTACGTCGTTAATTTAGGCCAACGTTTTGGAAATAGCCTCATTTTATTTCGTTAAACTCCAACCCAAATTAAATTTAGGTGTTTTTAGTGAACGAGTTAAGTAATTTTAAAACAAGTGCCAGTCTGAGAACAGTTTGTTGTGCACTTTGAATTTCTGCTTAGTACTTTTTAAAAGCTAATATAGTTAATCCTTGTGAGTTGTCAACAGCGTCGTCTGATTTATTTTATTGACGAAATTTTATAGTGAAATCTCAATAACCTCAATTGTAATGTGAATTATTTAAATATCATTCAGTTCGTATAAAGTACTAGCTGGATTATCTGAAGTTGCAGGTTAACTTTCTAAACTCGAATGACGAATTAATTACTTTCTCTACTACATATAGTAAGTAGGGGAAGTATTGTATTCCACCCAAAAATTCGATACCGAGATTTCACCGGAAATATATGTTTTGAGACTCCCTGAATCCAAAAAAAGAATTTTTGGAAACATGTCCGTGTGTGTGTCTGTGTGTGTGTGTGTCTGTCTGTCTGTCTGTCTGTCTGTCTGTGAACAGCATAACTCAGAAACGAACAGTCGGATAAACACCAAACTTGGTATTTAGGTTCAGTATCTTCCTGAGATGCGACACGAAGGTTTTCAAGAAATCCCCCCACCCCTTTACATGGAACATTTTTCGAAAATTTTAATTTTCTCAAAAATGGCTCTAACGATTTTGATTAAAATATCATACGTTTAAGATATTTTCATGACAAATAAAATGTATATCTTGAATTTTCTGGGAATGTCTCCAAAAGTATTCTTCATTGTGAACGACTTTTGCATAACTGGTAAACCATAAGAGATAGACAAACGTTTACTGCACAAAAAATGTAGATCGCGTTAAAATACACAATTTATGTCATATACATTTTTTTGGTTGAGTGAACTATTTTCGAGATATTGCTTGTTATTCCCTTAAATTTTTCAATACTTATTTTCTCAAATGGGAATTCGTTATTCATTTTTTTTGTCTTGGATACGCAAAGAGTATTAACCTGTGGCAAAGAGAATGGTGCTGCACCTAGCAACCAGCTACTGTATTTCTATATTGCCCTTGCAATTACAAAACAAGGAACATTTGGAATTAATTGTTCTTTCACACAAGCCGTATGTTGGACAGGTTGGAAAGGTAGAATCACATGACAAAAATTCAATGCCATAGCCGGGATTTGAACCACGGATCTCCCGGTCTCCGTCCGGTTGTTCTAACCACAGAGCTACCATGGCAACATGCCGGCATTGACCTAATGGTGGTTGAAACTAAAAGCCCGGGACTTAACTACTTACAAAGAATGTAAGTCGCCATTGGGGTATGATATCTCAATACAATTTGAGATCTCCTTGTGGTTTACCGGGAAAAATGCGAGTCCCGTGCCGGCATGTTGCCATGGTAGCTCAGTGGTTAGAGTAACCGGACGGAGACCGGGAGATCCGTGTTTCAAATCCCGGCTATGGCATTGAATTTTTCAGTCATCTGATTCTACCTTTCCAAGGGGAACATGGTACGCCTTAAGCGATAATCAAATATTTTTAGAACTGATCGCTATGTGTAAAATGTAATTCTCTTTGCATGTCAAAAGATCGTTTCTGCAAATGTTTATCTCGATTAATATGAAACAGATGGAGAATAAGAGTTTGTAAAAATAGTTTGTACAAGAGTAGAGAAAGTCATATGAATGTAACACATCAGATTTTTTTATTTACTTCCCCGCATTATTTATGAAGTTAATGTATAATGTTTAAGGACTGGACAATATACGCTGGCCTTAAAATTCCATACGCATGGAAACAGCGTGGAAAGCATTTAGAATTCTTACTAATATGGCACATATTTTGAAAACGAAAAGAGTAATTTGTTTGTGTTTTTATGCATGGATGTTTTAAAATTAATAGATATCTTATGCATGGAAAACATACATATATTTAACAAATTAAAATGTAAATGATAAAAACACATTTACGTCAAGGATTCAAATCTAGGTCATTCGAATTACGAGACACATGCGTATCATCGCTCGGCTAGGCTACCATGCATACAACCAAACTATAAGGTATCTTCCTACTTATTGCATAGCTTTTAAATAAACGCAGAGTGGTATTAAGCTGTGTATTGTGAGCAGCGTCAGCGAATGCTTCCGAATGTTCTCCCTCTCTCGCTGTTGCTCATTTATTTTCTGTGTGTGTAATTTTTTTAATTTTTCTTTTTTTACTTTCTCTACTACGTATAGCAAGTAGGGGAAGTATTGCATTCCACCCAAAAATTCGATACCGAGATTTCACCGGAAATATATGTTTTGAGATCTCCTGAATCCAAAAAAAGCATTTTTGGAAACATGTCCGTGTGTGTGTGTGTGTGTGTGTGTCTGTGTGTGTGTGTGTGTGTCTGTGAACAGCATAACTCAAAAACGAAGTCGGATAAGCACCAAACTTGGTATTTAGGTTCAGTATCTTCCAGAGATGCGACACGAAGGTTTTCAAGAAAATCCCCCCACTCCAGACTACCCTTTACATGGAAAATTTTTCAAAAATTTTAATTTTCTCAAAAATGGCTCTAACGATTTTGATGAAAATATCATATGTTTAAGATAATGTCATGAGAAATGAAATGTATATCTCGAATTTTCTGGGAATGTCTCCAAAAGTATTCTTCATTGTGAACGCCTTTTGCATAACTGGTAAACCATAAGAGATAGACAAAATTTTACTACACAAAAAATGTAGATCGCGTTAAAATACACAACTTATGTCATATACATTTCTTTTGTTGAGTGAACCGTTTTCGAGATATTGCTTGTTATTTCCTTAAATTTTCCAATACTTATACTTTTTCTCAAATTCGTTATTCATTTTTTTATGTCCTGGACATGCAAAGAGAATGGAATGCGCCACATAGCAACCAGCGTTAAAATATTTGACTATCGCTTAAAACCTACCATATTCCCCTTGCATCTACAAGAAAATTATCAATAAGATTGACATCTTGATATCTCCATTAACATGAAGCATATGGAGAATAAGCGTTTGTAAAAATAGTTTGTACAAGAGTAGAGAAAGTCATGTGAGTGTAACACATCAGATTTTTTTATGTCCTGACATGCAAAGAGAATGGAATGCGCCACATAGCAACCAGCGTTAAAATATTTGACTATCGCTTAAAAGCTACCATATTCCCCTTGCATCTACAAGAAAATTAGCAATAAGATTGACATCTCGATATCTCGATTAACATGAAGCATATGGAGAATAGGCGTTTGTAAAATTAGATTGTACAAGAGTAGAGAAAGTCATGTGAGTGTAACACATCAGATTTTTTATTATTCAACTGCATACCCCGTTACCTTGATAACACTGCATGCTTTCTTTACATTACGTTTATACAGTGGTTTCACATAATTTAACATTGAGTTATGTCTTTTGCTTTGTCGTGTACGTGATCGATATGTTTGTTGAATCTGAATCTTCTGTCTAGATAAATTCCAAGGTATTGCAATTCTTCCACTTGTTTTATTGGCTTGTTCATGCTCGCGATGTCCTTTTCTTTTCCCGGGTACAACTAGTACTTTTGACTGTGTTTCATTGAATTTGATTTTATTGTCTCTAATATGTGTGTATATATCTATGGTCTGCCATTCTTCTAGTGATAAATCATTTATTTCTGATGTTGGTCGACTTTGAGATTTTAATATATATTACTTCTGCTGCAGAAGCTTCTTTGGCAATGCCATTAAGGGCCTTCACCCAAGTGAAGCGTATTGTCCACTGACGTTGTAGTGCAATAACGGTATTGTGGGTGTTATCTATTAGTAAGTTGCGTTTTGTATTCTTCTTCAATAAGGATAATGTAATATTGTTGTCAGTGTATACTCTTGCAACTTTTCCTTCATTCTGAAGATCCTCATTCCTTGAAGTTCCTGTAGAAATTCTAGATGGCCAACTGCTCTGCCTGGTTATTTGTGCATATTGGATGTAATCTGTGTTTTAATTGACGGATGAGAACTCGGTATTGATACATAACTGCAGCTCTCCTACCTTTTGTTTCTGATTTGCTCCCATCTGTATAGATTTCTATGTATATGCCGTATTTTCTTGAGTTCCTTGAATAGTCCTCTTTTCTGCAGGGTGATTTGTTTCTTGGTTCTGTGGGCGAATCATAATTTCTCTCTCCATGAGTTGCTATACATAGTTTGACTTTGCCATCCATCGTGGTATCTATAGGTTGAATGCCAACTATGATGCAGGAAGCATCAAAAGATATTGTCCTATATGCTTTAGTCATTTTAATATTGTAGCGTGTGTGTGTGCATTGTCGCATGACACATTATTGCTTTGTAGCATGACATTGTTGTGTATAATTATTTTGTTGGGAGTTTGAATTTCCTCCGACGCGGCATTTCTCTCCCCACCTCCTAATAAGGGGTGGAGAGAGGAAAGGGGGTGAGGGCAAGTAGCATGACTAGCTTCTTTTCTTTGTTCTAGTGGCGTCAGTCTAGTAGCCGGTGAGTCGTGTATGTCTCTTCAGGGCGAGTGGTTGTAGAGTGCGTGTATCATGTGTGTGGAACATCTCCTTCCAATGTCTGTTCTGTAATCTTCTGTGAATGATGTAGTGGCACCAAGGTAACTTTATAATAAACCACAGTAAATGTGAAATTATGTGTATTTTGTTATGAATATCACACGCCTGCTTTAGAAATGTAATGTTAAGGTTCCTGGTCCTCTCGTCGCCGCTGAGCTGTCTCCCAATGTTTATGCCGGGGTAGCTATATTTAATATCTAGCTGCAAAACCTTTTGGTCTCACCCCGGTATATAACAATATTTAGGAGTTTTTGAATTCGTTGAATGGTCTTAATGTTTCTAGAGTATCGTAAAGCTTTGTACCATACCGATGCTCCATAGGTCAGGATAGGTTCAGTGTTCCTTTGTATTTTGTATATTGTATACAATGCTTTGCACCCTAGTGCTCGGTTCAGTTTCGCAGATTTGGGTAGGGTATGTATTAAGGCTATTGCTTTGTCGTGTACATGATTGATATGCTTGTTGAATCTGAATCTTCTGTCTAAATAAATTCCAAAGTATTTCAATTCTTCGGCTCGTTCTATTGGCTTGTTGATGTAAATATTCATGCTCGCGTTGTGTCTTTTCTTTTTCCAGGTAACGACTAGTACGTATGAATTTGTTTCATTGAATTTGATTCTACTGTCTCTAGCCCAGTGCTCTATTCTCGTTACACCTTCATTCGCATAGTTTTCGGTCTCCATTTTAGTTCTGCCTCTCGTCATGACAAGCAAATCATCTGCAAAGATGATTACCTCAGTTTATTTTGTGTATTCTAACTGTATGTATGCGTGTATGTGTATATATGTATGTATGTACACTACGTGATCAAAAGTATCCGGACACCTGGCTGAAAATGGCGTAAAAGTTCGTGGCGCCCTCCATCGGTAACGCTGGAAGTCAATACGGTGTTGAACCACCCTTAGCCTTGATGACAGCGTTCACTCTCGCAGGCATACTTTCAATCAGGTGCTGGAAGGTTTCTTGTGGAATGGCAGCCCATTCTTCCGGAGTGCGGAACTGAGGAGAGGTATCGATGTAGGTCGGTGAGGCCTGGCATGATGTCGGCGTTCCAAAACATCCCAAAGGTGTTATATAGGATTCAAGTCAGGACTCTGTGCAGGCCAGTCCATTAAAGGAATGTTATTGTCGTGTAACCACTCCGCCACAGCCCGTACAGTATGAACAGGTGCTCGATCATGTTGAAAGATGCAATCACCATCCCCGAATTGCTCTTCAACAGTGGGAAGCAAGAAGGTGCTTAAAATATCAATGTAGGTCTGCGTTGTGATCGTGCCACGCAAAACAAGGGATGCAAGCCCCCTCCAGGAAAAACACGACCACACCATAACACCACCACCTCCGAATTTCACTGTTGGCACTACACACGCTGACAGATGACGTTCTCCGTGCATTCGTCATACCCACACCCTGCCATCGGATCGCCACATTGTGTACCGTGATTCTACACTCCACACAACGTTTTGCCACTGTTCAATCGTGTAATGTTGACGCTCCTTACACCAAGCGAGGCGTCGTTTGGCATTTTCCTGCGTGATGTGTGGCTTATGAGCAGCCGCTCGACCATGGAATCCAAGGTTTCTCACCTCACGCGTAACTGTCATAGTACTTGGAGTGGATCCTGATGCAGTTTGGAATTTCTGTGTGATGGTCTGGATAGATGTCTGCCTATTACTCTTTAGGACCCTCTTCAAATGTCGGTGGGCTCTGTCAGTCAACAGACGGGGTCGGCCTGTACGCTTTTGTGCTGTACATGTCCCTTCACGTTTCCACTTCACTATCACATCAGAAACAGTGAACATAGGGATGTTTAGGAGTGTGGAAATCTCGCGTACAAACTTCTGACACAAGTGACACCCAATCACCTGACCACGTTCGAAGTCTGTGAGTTCCACGGAGCGTGCCATTCTGCTGTTTCACGATGTCTAATGACTACTGAGGTCCCGGATAATGAGTACCAGGCAATAGGTGGCAGCACAATGCACCTAAGATGAAAAACGTATGTTTGTGGGGGTGTCCGGATACTTTTGATCACATGATGTATGTATGTATGTATGTATGTATGTATGCATGCATTGTGATTTTGTCCAGTTTTTCAACTGTCACTTCTCTCAATTCTGACTATTACTGTTTTGATCTGGTTCAACTTTCACTGGGACTTCAATTTGTTTACACTGTCACTTCACTAATGTGAAATAGTTCAATTTCCCCATCACTTCACTTTCTTCGTAATGTAGCCTCTTCTTTCGGACGGTTCACTCTCTGGAGAGTCGAACAAAAGTCTTCTTCTATCTCTCGCTCCGCAGTAGAACTCGCGCACGTCACAGCAATCGTCACTAACTCACTCGAGAACTGCACTTATGTCGCAGAAGAAACGCGCTCACCAACTCGCTTACTCACTCACTGACCGACTCAACTGATTCCTCTCGCGAGAACGTTCGCTTATACAGCTAATGGAATCTTTCACAGTACATTCTAGAACTATCTGGACTCACGTTCTGAAGGCGGGGGGAAAGAAGATCCCGCTTATCTGCCGGTAGAGCTTTGGTGTTTACGCCGGTCGAAGCGCGACTTGTCTTTGTTTATCTCCGACTGCTTGGCGCCGACCTCCCTAAAACCTTGGGCCATAGATGCTGCTTAACATATTCATGACTGTGTGTACAGGGTAATCTCAAAAACCACTCAAACGATTTTGATAATTATTTCACCATTGAAAAGTCCTGTTCTTTCTGACGGACGTGGATTACAACACGTGGACTGATTTCAGTTCATAAATTACTAAAAGACCATAAAGTATTTACAAAGCTTTCGTTGAGAAAGCCATGGAGTAGAAAATAGTTGCTGTACTCTGCAGAGAATGCGTGTAAAAAAATAAAAGACGGTTACGTTTCATCCCAAGCAATATACATGGATAGCAATGATGTAACACTTAATCAAACGGAAGACAGAGCTTAAAAAATAAAATTGGTCCTGTTTATAATGGTACGAACCTTATGAATATTTATTTCTTTAATGATCATTTATCAAATACTGGATATGCGTGAGTAACGAAACAGTGCCGAAACTGCTGAATAACGTTTATTCTAATGCTATAGATGTATGCACTGAAGTTCGTGGATGCCAAAACGTTCTAATAACCCTCATTTAAGAAACCTTTGCCTATTTTGTTTGTACTTAACGTTGCAATCAAGTTCGCTAGCAGGACATGCTAAATAATTGTATAAAGAGAAAACAGTGACCGATATTTTATATCAATAACTCAGGAGATTATTCTCCTCAGTGGTAGCAGGCTATGTGTCTTTTCTGAAGAGGTAAACCTGGTGGCTTGGGAGTGCGGAATCTTCATATTCACTAGCGTCACCTCTGTTTCGTTATGTATGTTAAGGGTTTCTGCATTATGTGAAAACTGTGTAGCTTTATGATATTAAATAATTATGGGGCCGAAGAGAAGGTACAAAGATTTAAAATTTCATCTACTGTAATTATCTAAAGAAATTAATCGACCATTCCGGCTGATGAATGCTCCACTGCCAAAGGATACCTACTTATAGACTATGCAACATTTCCAGAATTTGGTGGGGAGGTTAGGAAGTCAGGCGCTCCGCCGATGTTTCACACTCTTTACGTTAATATTGGTATTTAGACCCGTTATTGCGCGAAATTGCAATTATAAGGGGGAATGCGGAAGATTAACCATAAAAATCGACATCGCTGTACAGAAAACGACAGGAAGAAATCAACACGTCTTTGGCCAAACCGCATTTCTTACCGTTTCTAGGGTATTTCATGAACTCATGAGTTCATTTTATTGGCTGGTGCTGTCACCTTGTAGGTACTATCAAGCTTTGCGCTATGTATCGGACCAATAAGCATAACTATGCTAGTTCTGTCAGCTCGTTGGCTCATTACAAATAGGTATAGGTGAGGAATGGCCACCTCCCTCAGCTAGAAAACTTGTGTCTTCTTTTAATATGGTGGAGACCGAGTTGTCGATCTTTCGCGAGGTTAATCCCGAATATACAGCAAATGCCTGTTTGGAGATGTTCTTGGGTATGAACCAGTTCTCGAGATGTTAGCAATTTAGTCCTCAGACACCAGTCGTTATATAAATTAGCGTTTCCTAGCTATTTACATTGTTCTTAAAACAGCCAAGTTATAGTCCCCTTGCTCCTATCCGCACTAAGGATGAAGGAGGCGCCAGTGGATACCTTAAGACGCGCCCTATTAATGCCGTTACAGACGATCAGAAATCGGATGTAATTTACTTCTTGTGGTATGTGTACAATGATTTCATAAAGAGTGGGGGAAGTGAGTGAAATTAATTAATTCGGTATTCGAGTGTAAAAAAAGCTAACCGCGCCATATCGGGAACTAGTCAAGTTCCAAAAACGTCATGTGTTTGCCTTGCCCGTCTGTGATAAAGAATAGCAATCTGAAAGGTGGGGGGTTACAGTCACACTATTTTCTGTGCCCACTATAATTTATTTTCCTATCTTTTCTGCAAATAATACATACAAAAGCTTCGTTTCTACCTACTTCATATAAATCAAGATAAATGTTAGTAGAAATGGTTTTTGTTACACTTTTCATAATATGTAGTACATATGTACAAGAGCATATAGGTGGCTAAGGCAATAGTGAAGTGTTTATAAAGCAGTCTCGGTATATACGTCGACCTCCGTGGTCTGGGGGTTTTCCCGTTAACGGGAAAATAAGAATATGAAACGTTTTCCTAATAGGCTTTTTGGGGGAGAGGGTTCTTGAAAATATTAGCCTAGTATCGCTGAGCAGTGGTTGTCTGACTGAACTCTATTTTGAGTTATGCTGTATACAGAAACAAAGAAGGCCAAACGGACCTTATTCTAAAAATACTTCAGTTTTGGTTTAGGGGACTTCAAAACATTTATTTCCTGTAAAACATCTATATAATTCTTTTTGGTGGAATACAATACTTTAATCTACCTCAATGAAGTGTTAAGAGTAATATGAAGCGTACGCTGTGTTAAACATATAACAGTCGACTTGCAGTATAGACTAATTATGACGGCCCTGAGGAATTTGAGAGCGCGATAATCGCCGCGTACAACATAAGATACGAATGTAATCATGGTGTTAGATACAAACCAGCAGCTTGAAGTCCAAGTCGTTCCGTTTACACTGCTCGACCATAACCCCACTAAACGGGTCCTAGCTGTTACAATGAAATGATTAGACAGCTGTCATGTGATATGTAATTGAGGGGACGGCGGGGTTGCTGCTAACCAAATGCAATAGAAAGGGGATGCTTGGACGGCAGTGGCGGACCCAGGGAGGGGTTAAGGGGGAATTTAGTCCCGCTAGTTACATTTAAGTGTACAAGGTTGTGCTTATTTAATTAAACTAAATAAATGGCTTTCAACTCCAGAAGTAAAAGTACATATATTTTCTAAAATACTTGCTGATCATTTCCAGCCTAATCTTATAACTGCATAAGTGCAGATTATTATTTTTCAAAACCTTTACAACTGTCCCCTTTGCACACGTTCTTCACACCTACTCAAGTGAAAAATGCTATACAACGAACACCAAAGAAGAAGTTCAACATTTACTGAATGCCTTCCCTAAAAACACACCAGTTTCTCTAACACAAATATTCAACGTGATCCTTAGAACCACACACACAATAGTATGGATACCTAAACCTCAAAAAGCACGAAATGATACACACAACTATCGTCCTATAAGCTTTTTATCCTTATTCTCTAAATGATTTGAACGATTACTACTACCTTCTTTATTTACTCATCTTCAAGGAATTATTCGGGTTACAATGTTTGGTGTCATATCTCAGTATTCTTGCCCGCAATACTTACACAGAATTGCTGATACAATACTGGAAATTGTTGAAGGATAATAAGTGTGTCGGCCAATTTATTGATATCCGAAAAGCTTTTGATAAAGTATGAAATCAAGGTCTGCTCCTCAAAATAATATCCCATATTTTCGATACAGCTCGTATACAGAATAGTTCCATCTTACCTCAGTAAACGCACTTTTTCATAAGGTATGAAACGGTGCAATCACAGTCCAAGACAATTTACTCCGGTGTTGCACAAGGCAGCATTCTGGAACCATTTCTGTATCTCGAATACGCTTCTGGTTTTCCCTCTCAGTATTTCCCTCTTTGCTGATAATGTCGCTGATTTAAGTGCGGGGACTCGTTCTTCTACGGCTGCTTATTTTTATTTTTCAGAATGTGTCCATTCCCACAAAATATAAACTACAGGCTTGAAAAAAATGTGTACATCTGACACTTAACAACAGAGCCATTTTTAATACTGAATGTATAAACTTAGGTACTTTTAGCTGTTATTAAGAATGTTCAGAAGAATTGCAGAGAAAGGTCGGGTTCCTAGTATGAAAATTATACGCTCCTATAGCATTTGAATGGGAATAAACGCAGCCAAAATAAAAAAGTATAAAAACTACTGTAAAAATACATTTAAATTTAACTTTGGGGCTTCAAGCGTCTTAGGGCCCTTACGGTTGCTCATGATAATTACTCTATAAAAACCGAAAGAAAACAAGCTAAAAAAATGGCAAATGTTAACCGTGGACATCCCCTCCCACTTAAGGAAGTAAGTCGAGATTAAAAAATAAGTAATATCAGCTGAGATGTTCTATTACATACTTCAATGAAGCTTACCTAAGCTGAAAAAATCCTTAAAGAATGATATTTAATTTTTCATTCATTTCTACTAATAGAGGACGACGTCTACATCCTTCCTCGTGTTATAATGGATATTGTGACCGCGCGCGCGAGATACCTACGAGCGGCGACGCGAGCACATCCCGACTCGCCTATCTGGCCGGATGGATGTGGCTAATGACCGGTCCCTTTGGAATAATAGTTGCGTAACGAGCTCTTTATGTGCTACTTCCCCGCAATTTAAGTAATTACTGTTCCAGAAGATGCCTTCAGGCCGGTTCTAGTGACGTCCCTTTATAGAACGTTCCGCTTTGTATGCGGGTCTTATATAAGGAGTTGCTCTTGCTCGGACAGGACAGTTCAGAGTTAAGAAGTTACGAAGTGAAAAGTGGACAGTGCCAGTGTAGTTCAGTTGTGAGTTGATTCGACTGAGCAGTTGTGTTGTGTTCCGAGTGTGACTCGGAACACAAGAGATGAAGTGATTCAAAGTGTAACGTTTATGCTACGCTGAGTGTCTAAGTGACAAATAACCTGAGAACAAGGTATAATTATAATCCAAGAAAAAAAACTATAAACATTCAAAAATATGTTTGTCCAAACCATTATCAAACTATTTAAGTGCAGTCATAAAGAAACTGACTTACAAATAGTTGACGAGGAGCTGCAGGACAAAACAATAAGCGGTAAAACCAGAGATGAGATAATAAAACAACTACCAATTTGTGATGACAACTTGTAATGCAGCCTTTCGCATAAGCTACGGTTCAAAAAACAAACAAACAAACAATGTTCCTTGGTGGACAGACGATATTAAAGAAGAAAGTAAATGCTCTGCAAAGAAGACTCAAAAACGCTGTTAATAATGACGACTTAAAGAATTATAGAAAAGCCAAATATACGAAGGGAAAAGACAGTACCAGACTAAATTAAGAGAAGAAAAATTTACAGCTTGGAGAATACTGTGCAACGCAACAGATGGCTCAGTTCCATAGAACATACCATATAGAGTGGCTGCTGAAAAGTCATCAATAGGAAAATTAATGACGGTACATTCACACAAAATATAGAAGATACAGCAACCTACAGGATGTCCCACTTTGTCCCGAAAGACAATGAAAACACGGAAGATGGATACCACAAAAACATAGGGAGCAAATAAAGGAACCTCCAGACACACCGGCTGATATACGCTTCACCAAAAACGAAATGACTAACTTATAAACATGGATTCCAGGAAAGCCCCTGGGAGGACGGACTTAAAAGTGCCATATTGCTGACGACATTTAAACTATTCCCCGATTAGAGACAGGATATCTTGAAAAATGGAATCAATCAATTA
Organism: Deroplatys truncata; assembly: GCA_030765065.1. Classification (NCBI taxonomy): domain Eukaryota; kingdom Metazoa; phylum Arthropoda; class Insecta; order Mantodea; family Mantidae; genus Deroplatys; species Deroplatys truncata. The sequence goes on along the minus strand of CM060976.1, from coordinate 44,833,100 downwards.
TGGTTTCGATTGTTAAGCCAGGAAAAGAACGCACAAGAGAAGTGTCAAAATATAGACCCGGGAAAGAACACATAAGAGAAGTGTCAAAATATAGACCAATCAGCTTATTAGACGTGACGGTGGGAGGTGCTGGAGAAAGCCTTGATTGAGAGAACAATGCGCCACATGTATTCCAATGACTTGCTCAACAGCAACCAGTTGGATTCTTGCCGCAGAAAGGAACAAAGCCAAACAATTTGTTGGAAATGCCTTTGGGAAGAGCGAAATGATTTTAATGATTTCATCGAATGTAAAAGCAGCCTTCGATGCAGCCTGGTTGCCCAGCATGCTGATGAATCTGAAACAACCTAACTGCCCAAGAAACCTATATAAATTCAGGGCAAATTATTTCAACAAGAGAACCTCCACATTAATATTCAACTCACACAAAGAAGAAAAAACTCCCAGCAAAGTATATCCTCACGGTTTCTGCTGTGGACCAGGCCTGTGGAATATAAGTATAATTCAGTTTTGAATCTAAAATACAGCGAACCACGAAAGAAATATGTACACAGGCAATCTTGTAGTTCTACAAAAGGAAAACAGCTGAAAGAAACAGGCCTGAAACAGATCGAAAACTGGACAAAGAACAACAAAAATAGAATTAAATGACAAGAAATCGATAATATTATTAATTACGGGAAAAAGAAGACTGAAAAAGTGCGACGTTGATCTTTATCTCAATAACAAACAAACCAAGGAACTCAAATGTCTCGGCATATATTTCCACAACAAACTCAACTTTGTCAAACATGTGAATTTCATAAAGGCGAAAAGTATACAAATAATCAACATCCTATCAAAATCCGCAAAAATTCAATGAGAATTAGGGTAGAGAGATTTGACAACAATTTACAAGGGAGCAACTATACCAATTGTGTCGTACGGAGCTCTGGTATTGGAGGCAATGAACGACTAAAGAATAAAACAAAAATAATAGGAGTTCACAGACTAATTAATATAAAACTCGTCAAAGCTTTTCGTACTCTCTCATATGAAGCATCTTGTATTCTTGCAGGCTCGACAAACGACAAACCAACAATACCAGTAAGAGATTGGAGGCACATAGCCGAGAGAGTATACATCAACGACATCCATCGACAAAAATGCAGCACACTCCGTTGAGGCTAACACTGACGGCAGCAAAACGACCAAGGCGTGGAATCTGGCATGGTTATCAACAGAGAAGGAGAAATTGCACATAAATTAAAATTCAGGTTGCAAGGCAGATCATCGAACAATCAGGCAGAACAGATTACAAAACGCTTGGAGCAAATACACCAAACCGCAGATGGAGAACGAAAAACAGTTGCTATCTACACAGACAGTAAATAACGATAGACTTCCTTAACAACCAACAAAATCTTAGAGCAAATGAGGAATCAAATCAAAATACTTGAACTTGACAACTGGAAAATATACGTGGTATTCTCGGAAACGAACTGGTGGGCAAACTGGCGAAGGAAGCAATCGGCACAGGAGTTGAATTAGCGTACCAAAAACTACCTATAGCAGTTATGAGAAAAGAAATCAAGAAACAAAAGGAGACAACTGGCAAAAAGAATGGGAGACATCGCAGAAAGGAAAGGAAACTAGAGATTAAAACTTAAAACAAGACCTAAAAGGGATATACCAATTTCACCGAACTTTATTATCATAGTAACTGGACAGAGGAAACTGAGAAGTTAATACAAGCGATTCAGAATAGCAGAAGACGCAATATGCCGGTGCAACCAACCTGAACAAACAACTACTACACTGCAAGAACTTTGACAGAAAAAGGGGGGTAACTGATAAGTAGTGTAACAAATAAAGGAAGAACTCAGCCATTGCCAAAGCATGAACGAGTTGAAAATTTTCACAAAGACTTTTGCCAATTTGTAAATAGTATAACATAGACAACGCATAAAGTGAACTTCCTACAGAAATGTTAGTACCCAATTGAATCTCTTGCATTTTTAGCATATTATACGAGAGCATATTATATTTCGTATATTATGTATGTTGTAGTCAATTGAAATATAATGTAACATGTGTATTCCTAGCATGTAGTATTCTACAGCACAGAACACGTTGTTATACAAAAAACAAAACACACACACGCGCGCGCGCACACAATATTTTCGCTCGTTTGAGCAATATATGCTGTAAAACTCGGGTTGCCAGAAGTCCGGAAAATTTCGGACATTCCTACGTTTTATCTTCTACCCGGCTTCCGGATAGAATGTCCTACATTATGAGGAATGTAAACATTCTTAAGTTTCAAACTGATTTACAACTCCAGTAAGATTAGAAAGAATATGTTGAGAATGGTGGAACCACTTTGCTATACCTGTACAAAACGCTAATGTTGATTCCCCCTCCCCACTGACTGGATACACAAAAGAAACAGGTTGATTGACTTATTAGTCAAAGGCATTCATTGTTTTAAGTTGCGTAGAAAGTCAGGATTATATATCAAAGTCAAATGCTTTGTATAAAATACATACTTTACACAAGTATAATTGTTAAGGTTCTTTGACAGCTGCTGTTACTATTTTTATTATATGAATACTTAACATATATGACCTTTATATACATATGTTTGAGTAGTAATTTAGCTTTAGAGTGTAGTTTCCCTACATTTAATATTTTTCTATAATGTTCCTGATTTTTACTTTCTCTACTACGTATAGTAAGTAGGCGATGTATTGCATTCCACTCAAAAATTCGATACCGAGATTTCACCGGAAATACATGTTTTAAGGCGCCCTGAAACCAAATAAAGCTTTTTGGAAACATGTCCGAGTGCGTGTCCATGTTTCTATCTGTCGGTGAACAGCATAACTCAAAAACGAAAAGTCGGATGAATACCAACTAGGTATTTAGGTTCAATATCTTCCAAAGGTGCGACACGAAGATTTTCAATAAAATCCCCCACCCCAAACTAGCCTTTACATGGAACATTTTTCGACATTTTTTATTTTAAAAAATGGCTATAACGATTTGGAATTAATTGTTCTTTCACACAAGCCGTGTGTTGGACAGGGTTGGAGAGGCAGAATCAGATGACTGAAAAATTCAATGCCAATGCCATAACGATTTTGGTTAAAATACCATATATTAAAGATATTTACATGAAAAATAAAACGTATAACTTGTATTTTCGGGGAATAGCCTATGAAGTCCTCCCCGTTATAAAGGAATTTTGTATAATCTTGTATAACTCATAAACTTTAAGCGATAGAAGAAAACGTACCACAGAAAAATGTAGATCTCTTTAAAACACAATTTATTTAAAATAGTTTTTTGTGGCATATGACGTTTCCGAGATATCCGTTATTAAAGGTTCAATTGTTCATTTCTTGGTCATCCTGTTAAAGTCCTTTCAACGTTCAGTTGTTTCTTGCGATTGCATGGAAACAGTATGAAATTTTAAGGCCAGCATACAGCGCTCAGTTCTTAAACATTTGACTGTCGCTGTTCTCTTTGTAGCTATAACAAATGTGTAATGTAGCTATTTCTGCAAAGGTTTATTTGAATTAAAATGTAGTAGACAGAAAACCAAGCTCGAGTAAGAATAATTTGTGTATCCACTAATAAACGATAGAGGGTAGAGAAAGGCACGAGAATGTATCACATCAGATTTTTATGAAATGTCGTGAAATTTTAGACCACCAGGGTGCTACATTTATTAAAGGAATCTGATCACTACAGGGGGCTTGTGAGCTACAGATTCTACAAACTGGAGCGTAATTCGAAAAGTTTGGGAACCACTGATCTCTAGACTCTGAAGGTTGTTATTCACCTGCTTGGAACGGTGTTGAAGCTATATTTATTGAAGGTTGAATGCAATGCTCCAGACGGTCAAAGGGACTTCTTTTAGCAAACGAACGGAACAAATCAGCAAATCACTGCTTCAAAAGAAACCTTATACAATATTACCGAAGCGTTTTCAGTGAAATTCAGAGTCAAAATAATGCATTGTAATCTGTTAGTTTCCTTGTTTGGAAACAATGTCGTAGCGGAACTATCTTCCAACTGAAGGTCGCGCTACATTTTCCAGACGGTCGGAAGGTTCTGGTAATCTGTGCACGTCTCTCTTGTTCTTCCCTTGTCCACACCTGGCAGTCCCAAGGTCAGAGACTACCCACTTCAGGTCTTACTGACAATGCTCCCTAGTATCTCATTTTTGTTTTTATAGATATTTACGATCTATAGACAGCATTTTATGGCAAACAAACTATAAGCTCACTAACTATTGTGCTACTGAGACAACAATATGCATTTTTACTTTCTCTAACACTTACCTCTATAATAAGTAGAAATTGCACCCAAAAATTTGATAAAGAACCGAAAATACGCGCTTTGAAACTCTCAGAACCCCCACCCCCAGCATTTTTAGAAAAAGGTCAGAATGCGTGTATTTCTGTCTCTCCGGACACCATAACTTAAACATGAAACGTCGATTAAACATCAAACACGACACAAAATTATTCAAGAAAATTCCTCACCCCAAACGTTTTTACTTTGTCTACCACGTGCATAGTAGGTAGAGAAGGTATTGCATTCCACCCATAAATTCAATACCGAGATTTCATCGGAAATACATGTTTTGAAACCCCTTCGATAAAATAAAATAAATAAACAAACATTTTTACTTTCTCTACCACGTACCTAGTAGGTAGAGAAGATATTGCATTCCACCCAAAAATTCGATACCGAGATTTCACCAGAAGTACCTATTTTGAGGCCCCCCTTAAGCCAAGAAAGCACTTTTATAAAGAGGTCCGTATGTGTGTGTCTGTGTCTGTAAACAGCATAATTCAAAAACGAAAAGTCGGATAAATACCAAACTTGGTATTTAAGTTCAGTATCTACCAAAGATGCGATGCGAAGATTTTTCAATAAAATCCCCCCGCCCCAACTATTTACATGGAACGTTTTTCGAATATTTGTTTTTTCCAAAAATAGCTTTAACAATTTGGTTTAAAAACCATATATTAAATATATTTATATGACAAATAAAATGTATATTATCTTGATTTTCTGGAAATAGTCTGTGAAGACCTCTTCATTCGGAAGGAATGTTGTACAATCTTGTATAACTGGTAAATGTTAAGCGATAGACGAAGACGCACTACACCAAAAAAGTAGATGTCTTTAAAACGCACGATTTATTTCAGATAACCGTTTTTGTGGCATCAGCCATTTCCGAGATTCCGTTATTAATAGTTTGAATTGTTCAATTCTTTGCCTTCTTTTAAAGTCCAATCAATTTTCAGTTTTTTCTGGCGATGTCATGCAAATAGGATGGAATTTAAAGGCTAGCGTAACGTCAATCGTTGCTAGGAGGCCACAGTACTTTCTAAACAACTGGTTGTTAAGCAGTTTGTGCTGCATATTTGTCGACTGCTTTGCGAGAATTTTATTTTGAAAAGACTAATTAATTATTTATCATTCCTAAATAAATACCATTTTAGGAAAATCGTTATACTTACACCGTGTAGCGGTTATTTTTAGTGTTGATAGTTATTAGGAATTATATTCGTAAATACAGCCGCCCCAAGTGTGTGTTACGATATAACATGGTTGTAAAATTGGGCGAAATAATAAAATATTTTGAAGAAGAAATGAGCCTCGTAGAGGAAGATGAAGATGCTGTTGATTTTATTCATGTCTTAACTATGACATAATATGCCTTATTATGGTGGGGAAGTTACGTATTTGCGAAGCCAGATTCAAGTCAGCATGAAAAATAAATCTTTCACTGTCCAAGTAAGAAAATTGAAGAATACTTTTATACATTTGTCCACGTCCAAGTAACAGTAATTAAAAATACTTATTTTAATTTGCCCACAAATGAAAATAAGCAATGTTATGTAAATGTTTTAAGAGGTACCCATAGACTTCACACAAAATCATAGAGACCATAGCGACATAACCTCACTTTGCATAGTTTTGGGATAAATGTCTATGTGGTCAAACTTTACTTTATGGTCCGGTGGGGATTTCGCTGAACACCTTTAAATTTATGAAAAAATAACGTTATAACAATTTGAACTTTTTTGTGGCCTGATTTCGACGAAAATAATTAAAATTGTTTTCTTGTGTGCATGTGTATTGCTTGCCCACGCTGTAATGTGACACAGCTATGGATGAAGGAGTGTATCTGTCGTAATCAGTGGTTCTTCAGAACTTATTTTTTTCGTTATCTCACTACTTAAGCACACCTAACCTCAGTAACTGAAATGTAAGTTCACCAATGCATGCTTGCTTAAAAATACAACTACTAAATAGAAATAATTGTAGTTGTAATCAATAGTGATCTAATTAACAATTCTGTTGGATATATAACGACTTGAGTAGGATTGAATTACCAGCGTATAAAAAAACATGAGGGGACATGACTAAAGATTTTCCACAGATGGAGTCCCACTAAGCTATAAATACACCCATACACTGTTATTTACAAAATGTTTTAAATATCAATCTACAATAACTTTCAAAGTAAGTTTAAATGTATAATAAACTATTCAGAAGGTTTTAAAAATTAAAACTGAGTTTTATTTATGGTCGCTCTTTAACTGCTGTGGCCCTTAGCGTCCCATTCTATATTGGGTGCGAAAGACCGGTAATTTTGCTCAGAGGCCTCTTTATTAAGCTTGAGCTTATTTTATGTGCCGTAAATTTACGACACGGGACCACAGGCTTTACTTCCCTTCCAAGGAAGCCATGCTAAGTGATTGCGTGGTAATAAGCTTGGAAATGGAAGAAGATTCTAGAGATGCTACGATTGGCATGCTCCGCATGTCTTTATGTTTCTTCCCCCTTCATCATCTTCCTACTGCAAGCAGTGCATGGGAATATAATCATAGCACAATTACACAGAGTATTATTAACTATATTAGATACTTCCAATAGCTTGCTTTAAGAATCAGTGTTGTTTAGACTGCAAGACGGCGATCTCCATGGTGACGGCTAGTGCTGATGTCAGACTTATGGAGTCGTGGTTAACGAGAAAAGCATGCTACGGCGCGAATTAGGGCTACTTTGAATAGCTTCATGATATAACTGTGCGTTTTCCATGCATTTAACGAGCAATTTATTTGTTTGTTTAGAGAATGGATATATTCAACGACTGTAATTTCACTTAATCGAGCCATGACTGGACTAGAAGTATCAGGTGATTTCGGTTCGCACCGTAGCCGGTCTATCAGGTTAGCCACCTATGGAGTCTATAGCGTACAGTTCTAGAACATTTGACTACTGCTTTTCCCTTTGTAACTGTAAAGAAATGTGTAATATCTATTTCTGCAAAGGTTTATATCAATTATGATGACGTAGATAGAAAAAAAAGCTTTGGTAAGAATAGTTTGCACACCACTAATAAAAGATATAGGATGGAGAAAGTTATGTGAACGTAACATTTTTTTCTAGTGGTCATGCAGATAACATGGAGTTTCAAAATCATCACATGACACGCAGTAGACAGAAGAATAATAAGTTTTTGTAAGAATAGTTTGTAAAGAGTGAGTAGAGAAAGTTATGTGAGTGAACACATCAGTCCCCCCCCCATCCCGTATAATGATTTCAAGTTAAGGAAAACTTGCTTAGTTACTAAGGCGGAAAGTGTTGAAATGTTTATACCTTGTAACTAGCTTTTGCGACGTAAAGAAAAGAAGGGGGGGTTGAAAATAAAAGCAAGAATCGCAAACATTTAAACATGTCCATTACCTGACGCGTAGCATGCAATATTTCGAAAACGGCAAACATTAAGAAAAAGTTTATTTGACACAAATTGTACATTTTCATGACCTTTACAGTTTCCCTGTAGTAAGTTTCTGTCTAAATTTTAGTTTCCTTGCAATTCAAAATTCTACATAATTCAATCAAATAAAAGGGAATTCAAAGGCTATTCACACAAAACTCAAGATATACATTTCATTATTCATGCCAACATGTTAAACACACGACATTTTAATTCAATTCTGTTACACACACACACAGTAAAGTTATTGAAGTGAAGGGAAAAAGACAACTTGCTGTCTTAACATCATCAGAAAGAGAAATCTAATAACAATTGTAACAAGCATGAACGCAGCTGGCACATATGCTCCACCATTAATGGTATTTCCAAGAAGAAATATGAAAGAAGAGCTAATGGATGATACTCCAGCAGAATCTATTGCAGCTTGCCACCCACGTGGTTGGATACAGACCCACATCTTTACCATTTAATGTTGCGACCATTTCGTGAACTTTGTGAAACCATCAACTGACGATCCCGTCGTGTTAATACTTGATGGGCATCGCACACACAAATGAAACATTGATGTGATAGATAAAGCAAGAGAAAACCATGTCCATATCATCAGTTTATCATCGCATTCCACACGTGAAATGCAGCCCCTTGACATGGGATTTATGGGGCCATTTAAAACATACTATGCCAAAGAAATAGAAACATGGTTGGCAAACAATCCAGGACGTGTCGTAACCTCATTGTTGATATCGAGGTTATTTGGAGCAGCCTACACGAGAGCAGCAACAATGAAAAATTCCGTAAACGGCTTCCGAAAAACAGCACTCCTCCCTTGTAACAGGAACGTATTTAGAGACAATGAATTTGCAATACATCAGGAATGCGATTATCCACAAGAACCGAACCCTCTTCTGCTCAAGACTATAATGAACTCGATGATGCAAGTAATAGAAAAGCCTTGAGTCCAAAAGATATCCGGTCAATTCCCCAAAACGGTCAGCCACCAGAGGATTCACCGGTTCAAGGAAAAGCACCACGTCCAGGCTCTGCTGAGCTGTTAACATCATCTCTTTACATGAAACAGCTGAAGCAATCCAAGGAAAGAAAGCTGCAGTGGCGAAGACGCTATTCGAAAAAGAAAATAAAGAGAATAACACAAAAGAGTCTTCCAGTGACTCGGACTCTGAAATAGATTTCGTTCAGGACGATGATTCAGTTGAGCAATCTGAAGAAGACACTGAATGCATATTCTGCACTGGTCGCTTCTTCGAAGACAAACATGGAGAGAAATGGGTGCAGTGCATGGAATGTTATCGCAAGGCTCACGAGGATTGTGGAGCCAGGAGCCAGGAGCAAGAACAGGTCGCCCGAGTTTACTCGGGCGGAAGGTTAATCGCCACGGTACCTATCCGTTTAGTTACGGATTTACCCGTGCGGTGATAAAGATTGGTCAATAGCAAGCGTTTTTGTCGATGTCTACATGATGATGGCGGTCGCTGGCCCCTTGTGTTGCTATCGGCTCGGGTCGGTGATACCGCCTGGGCGGACAAGCGACCAGACGGTGACCGAGCTCGATGCTGCTTAACTTGGCGGCCGCTTGCTGGACCGTCAGTTAAGCAGTGCCATCTAGCGGGGGCCGATGGGAATGGGTATTTTGGTGTGAGGGTACCAAGGAAAGCAGTTGAGTGGTGCGGCTGAGTGGTCACCCAACCAGCCGTGGCCCGTCTCAATGCTGCTTAACTTGGGGTGCGTGTAGTAGACAGGATGAAGTGGCAGTTATGAACCAAGGGCATCCTTGGGGAGGCGGTAGCTTTTTCGTCGCCTCGGTTGGCGTAGGTCGTATTGGCCAAGTACATTAACCAGTCGGTTGGGATGAGGTGCAAGCTTTGTGTAAATTGTACGAGTTCTTTCTCGTACAACATCCACAATGTAGGGGAGTCCTGATTGGGAGTGAAGGATGTGTGACGGGAATCTGCGATCTGTGCCGTAGATCATCCTTAGTGCCCTGTTCTGCACGGTCTGGAGTCTGCGCATAGTGGACGGAGGCACCGAGCCCCAGACCTCGCAGCCGTACAGAATTAGTGGCGGGATGATCGCCCGATACAGGCGCAGTTTAAGGTGGGTAGGCATTGTAGAGTGGAAGACGGGGTACAACTGCCGAAGGGCGGCGTGACCTAGGCTGGCCTTAGCCTTGACATGAGGAGTGAATGTGAGGCCGCGGTCGAGCAGAACCCCCAGGTATTTGGCGGATCGGACCCAAGGGATCCTTCTCCGCCTCAACCTCAGGGATCTCTCGGGCCGCCAGCCATGAACCTTAGCGAGCAGAAGAGCTGAGCTCTTCTGCGGGCTAATGGCCATTCTCCACTTTTCACTCCATCTGCCGATGGCGTCGGAAAAGAGGCTTTTGTATGCTCTGAATGTACTGCATTGCGCCTTAAACGCACAAGATGGATAGTGCAGAAAAGAAGACAACATTATTATTACAATGCTTAATTTTTCTCATAAGGGTCGATATTAAATAATTTTCTGACTATCGCATATTAGGACACCATTTAATTTTCTGTTCATATTGACTTCTTCATGCTTACTTAAAAGTTACATGTAATAGGTGTTAAGTAGTGCTTATTAAATAAATGTAATGTAAACTGTAATAATTACGCACCAGTTTAAAATAAAAATAATAAGATAATATCAAATTGTATGCGCTATATATAAATTTAAAAAACACTGTCTCATATTAGCCACCTTTCCTCTACTTGTTCATCTTCGCTACTGTGAAACATTTCTACTGCAAGGTCTTTGCTATTACGTACGCCTACAGAATGCAGTAAACAAATGAACACATTACTCTGTGTAGCGGGAAATCGATGATCCTTGGGTTGTTGTTGCTGGTTGCAGTGTTCTTCTTCCTCGGCTATTGGTGCTCGTCGGTCGTTGTGTATTCCATTCCTAACTATATCTAATAATTAACTCTCAGGTTCTAGTGGGTGAGGCAAGTTAAAAAATACACTGCAAGTTTCCCTTAATCAATGAAGTTTATTTCACAGTTTGAATAATTATGGGCGGCTAGCTTTTCCCATTATTGTTATAATCCCACCACTTTAAGTTAGTCAGGAGCCTAGCTATATTCACACGCACCCCACCCTTGTGCACCCACGTGCATTTGTAGCACCTCGTGTCGACGTGACTTCTCGATGAGATAGATTTAGAATAAGAGCGGGCTCTGAGGCTTTGTCTGTTCTTATATACGGGAGCCTAGTGACGCTCACCTCTGCGTTTGAAAATGTAACGACGTTTCCTATTGGCCCTCAGGCCGCGTTACCCTGACATGTATGAGAATGTGTGGCTTCAGATCCGTGCGCTCAGGCGCCATCATGTAGCGTTGTACCGCTCGGTGACAGGTACGGTCTTTATGATTTCTTGGAATTCTGCTAGCTCGCCCGTGTCTTACAATCAGCTCTGTACAAATGTTATATGTTGAATATTTTAACATGTTAGTGAATTAAATTATTACTGTACAATTCTTATATGTATGGTTCCCCTTTCATATGTACAATTTCTCTATATATGTATAAAATATCCCCTTTCATCTGTTACTGTGAAACAACATAGCTTCTAATGTAATCTGCTTGCAATTACACACGACCTGCACTTGTGAACCACCGCTAAAGGAGGTGCTCAATATGGTGTCCATTCATAGTAAAGCATGCTTCTTTCCCACGTCTTAGGGAATCACGCACTCTCACCACTCCAGGTTGCCCACGGATGCTCTGGCAGGATACGATGCCTTCCTGTAGTGTTTTTATATCATTGCATACACTAAAGATTTAAAGATAAAACTGTAATGTAAAAGTATTTCACAAACTGATTCCATTAGAACTATTAAGAATATGCGTTCCACTAACCCAGAACTGTGAATGCGGTTTACAGTAACAACATTAACCGATGTTTAGTGCATGATGTATCCATGGACAGTAAAAAGTAATGCGTGCTCATTTGTTTACTGCCTTCTGTAGGTCATATGTAATAGTAAAGAGCTTGCAGGAGAGGATGTTTAAAAGTAGCTAAGATGAACAGGTGCTCATTTGCATTTCAGAGTCCATGTTTATTGGACGTTTTTTCTTGTTTTGGTCCATACTACTACCTCTCAAAATATGGAATACTTTTTCTTTAATATCTGATATGTCCGACACACACATACACACCACACCACACACACATGTACCCATATCTAATGCTTTTTACTGAGGGTGCCTCTCTGGCAGGTTTTTGTTTTTAATTTAGATTTTCCTTAGTCCACATAATGTAAAATTCCGGGGAAGTAGCCTAAACTTAGGTCTGAAGCATTTCAACCCTAAATTTTTCCTTACCCAATTTTTACTTCATGTCATATATAATCTATGTCCGCTGCCTGTGGTGTCGTATGTAGTAAGAAGGGCGTTAAATACTATTGAAAAATCTGATGTGTTACATTCTCATGACTTTCTCCAACCACTATTGCTTATTATTATACCTCTTCTGAAATCTATTGTTGCAAAGTTTTATTTTTCCGTCTGATTTACGTTAATCGAGATAAATGTATGCAGAAATAGTTTCATTATACATTTTCTTTTAGGGACAATATGATACATGAGATGTATTATTCAAATGTTTTAAAAACTATTCGCTATATGCTGCCATTGAAATTTCATACTCTTTCCATGATATCGCGAAAACCACTGAAAAGACGGCACTTTAAAAAATATGATAAAGCAACTTTGCAACGCCAGGTCAGGCAATAAAAACTCTCTGCTATGATAGATGTATATATGCTTCGTCATCCTGAGAGGCAGGTTTAAACCGAAGAATTCTTCTATTTATATCTTGATAAGAGTTTGCATGCATTCCAGATGCATTGACTCTGTTACGTAATATATTTAATTCATACGGTCATGAAAATGTAAATTTGACAATTATCTTCGAGTATATTAAGATAAATGATCATATTAAATCAGGAACTAGTTTGTATCGCACAACAACCTATTCCATGACAGCAGCCAATGAGAGGTAACTTGTGCACGTGACAGTTAAAAGGACAGGACAAAATTTATGTATAATAGGGTCTACTGATTTCAGACATGCCTAGTTCACAAAAAAAAAAAAAAGTTTGCGATCCCCTTCGCCATTCCTAGAAGCCTGAGTGCTGAATTTTGTAACATTCTCTATGTGGAGTAATTCATATATTAACTCACCTATAAAATACACTTGCATGTCAAGCACACTGTGGCACCACTTACCTGTAAAGAAAAAGAAAGCATTAATCACCTCCTATGTATTTCACTTAAGGAAAGCGCATAACGGAATTTTATGAGACACAGTTTACAGAAATAAATAAAGGTCTAAGACAAGGTGACTTGTAGTAAACAACACTAGTAATAGGAAAGTGGTCCTTCTATAAGATGTGGAGTACACCAACTAAACACTCGTGCAGTGCTGGGGGAACAAAGTGAGAGATCGATGTTACTGAAGGAGTTATAGGGAACGCTGTAATGAATTGGATCAGGAGAATTTAAAAGTACTAAATCATAGGTATAAATAAGCTTCTCGATAATCTTGCCGCGACGATATTGCTACCACAGAGCAGATCCTGGCTGTTAAAATCACCAAGTACAATATAAGGTTAAGGTAATTGAGGCATTAAGTCAGAAAGAGCAATAATATCACCATCCACACTGTTAGAAAAACAAACATTATGGAAACAAATATATGTAGTAAAAAAACTGACACTACTACAGCTTCCAGGCATGTTTTGAGGGAGACTTCCTTATGGGGTATACGATATTACTAACTACGCCGCCACTGCATGACGAGCCTCAAGACAATTACGTTTGTAGTCAGAATAATTTCTTAGGGAAGCAATGTTTACATGTTTGAAACAAATAATGCTAAGTTGGTGTGTATGTATAAGCCTTTGTAAATATTCCAATTGAGAGAAAAAACAATGTATGTTCCACTGGATTATACTGCAATTAATTCTGGTCATTAGAGATGTCCGGTGGTCTCGGAGAATGCAAACTGTGTTCGTCTCCAATTGCAGGCAGTAGTCAACCATCCGTGTGGTTCTATTCTTAAGACCATCATGTGGGCACTGTTTCCGTAACATTTTAGCTAATCGTATTATGTCTGATGTGTAATTTAATGGTAGTTTTGGGACATCAACAGACCCTTTGGCATTCTCATAAGAGCCTGGGACAACTGAGGAAAGCGAATACACATTTCTTCGGACTCTCCTCTATGAGGGACTTGAGAGCTGAAAGCGATTCACTAACCGCCGTAGATGTTTTCTCAGAGGGTTTTATTTTCTTAGCTTGTGGTTTATCTATAGAGCTAGCACCAGCGTTGTCATCAGAAGACTCATCTTGGCTCGTTGTTTCCCTGAGAATTAGTGCTCTCGGAGGAAGAGATGCTTCGTTTTGTGGGGTTATGAATTTCCATTGCTTCTCAAAGGAGATTACAGGCGTACTAGTTAATCAGCGACCGGGGTTGCAGTTACTGATGGATCAGGATTAGCAGGTTTGTTCAGCAGAATTAAAGGCAGGTGGATTCTTCTGAAGGTGAGAGACGGAAGCCGGAGTAGGAACTTTTGATGCTGGGGCACTGGCAGATAAAGGAGGAAATTCATGAAATTTGTTAACTCTTGGTCTGATAGGTCAGTAGGTTCACTTGGACCCTTGTTGCATTGACGGGCCAAATGACCTTCCGTCTTGCATTAGAAACAAGTGGTTGTATCAGAAGATACACACACACAGTAGTTAGTGCCCTCGAAAATGATCTGAAAAATCTCTCTGGAAGTTTGTCGAAATCTTCAGGGTGTATATACAACTGTCGTCGAAAGTTTAATATGTGGGAAAAACCAGGGTTGCCAATTCTTGCTCTGATGTAAGTGATACTGATAGCACATGTAGAGTGAATAACGTCACTTAGCAACTACTTCTCAATCTCGTGGCGATGTATTACTGGGCATACGTTAGATAATGCGACTCTCTTGTGTTTAGTTATCAGTGGTCTAAGCTCTAACATCAAGTTCATTCTATCTGAGGATGGTTAGCGCTAAGCTCCCCAGTAATCTTTTTGCATGCTAAGAACATGCATATTCTATTATTAGACATGGGTGAGACAAATCAGATGTTTGTTCGGCCAGTGGATTTACCTATAGCAAACATACATTTTGTTATGTATATACTGTCATGTGCCTTAATAACTATTGCTTGTTCTTTAGTCGATCCACTCTGCGCTATTGCAGTATAGATTTGTGATGGATTAAGAGTAGTGGGTTAGAAAACATAGTATTTACCTCAAGACATTACCTGGAATTCACAGAAACTTCAGCAGACCGAGTCGCCTGTGTCCTGGCGCTGTCTTTGCTATTGCAGGATATACACTGGTTTGCAAAACCTAAGGACGAAAGTAATCTTCGCATGCTGTGACACTGCCAACTCAATGAAATTTGAATCATACATAGAGGGGATTGCTACGGTATGCTACAGTAGGTAACTAAACGAAATATGCAAAGAGACGAACAGAAATGCCATAGACCATAAGCTACACTAAAGTCAATACGACATATGATGGCTCTCTAGATTTACAGAAACAGATACATGCTGCTTAAAAGGGTGTATGATCACCACGGACAGCAATGCATGCTCTACATCGTACTCCCATGCTGGCCACAAGGTTGGTAAGCAGTTCTTGTAGTAGGGCGTTCCATTCCTCCACCAGCGCTGTTGACAACTGTCGGGTGGTCGTTGATGCATGTAGATGTGCTACAATGCGTCTCCCCAAAGCATCCCATACGTGTTCGATGGGATTTAAATCGGGAGAACGGGCAGGCCAGTCCATTCCTCGAATATCCTCTCGTTCCAAGCGATACTCGATGCGGTCGCGCATTGTCATCCATAAAAATGTAGTCAGGGCCGACTGCACCCCTGAAAAGACGCACTTGGGAAAGGAGTACAGTATCACAATAACGTTGACCAGTGAGCGTACCTTGTTCAAAGATTTGGAGGTCGGTGCAGCATTATGCCTCCCCAAACCATAACACCCGGATCACCAAAACGATCATGTTCAAAGATGTTCCTGGGTTCATTACGTGTTCCCCTCTCTCGTCAGATGAGGGTACTTCGATAATCACTACTTAGACTGAATCTCCTCTCATCCGAGAAGAGCATGCGACCCCATTCCTCGTTGGTCGAATTTTGAGTCTCTTGGGACTATCGCAAAAGGTGCCGCCGATGTGCGGATGTCAATGGAACACAACGTGCTGGTCATCGGCAAAGAGACCACCTCTGTGTAGTTGCCGTGCCACTGTATATCGTGAGATTGCGTGCCTAGCTATCCTATTAAATGTGGTTGCAATTGCACCGCTGTTTGGCGTGGATCCCTTCTTGACTGTTGCACAATGTAGCGGCCATCTGCTGCTGTAGTTGAGCATGGTCAACCACTTCTCCTTGGGAGAGCAGTGCCTATGGTTTTGAAGGTTCCCATGCACGTGAAACAATGCTGTGAGCAGTTCCAAACTCCTGAGCAACACTCGTCACACTTCGCCCTTCTTCCATTTTCACGATGATTCTTCCCCGTGTGAAGTCATCCAAATGGTGTCTAAGGGCCATGTTGTAATGAAGACCACCACTACAGTGCACCGTAACAGCTCGCTAATTGCCACACACTGTCTTGTCCTGTTTCGTCAACTGCCCCGTGTTGCGGTACCAGACCCATATGGCACTATAGGCTCGCGACACTGACGCCATGTGACGTCCAGCTTTCTGTGTACGTGTGAGAGACCTCTGGCAACATGCTCCCGTACCTTCATCTACTTCCACCAAGAAGTTTATTTGTTTTGTTACTTTACCCATTCGTCCTTAGGTTTTGCACACCAGTGTATTTCTGATGGATTAAGAGTAGTGGGTTTAGAAAACATAGTTTTTACCTCAGACATTACCTAAAATTCACAGGAACTTCAGCAGAGCGAGTTGCCTGTGTCCTGGGTGCTGTCTTCAAAATACACGTATTCAACACAGCTGTTGTTCTAAAAACACGTATAGTATTCTTGTGTTACAATGAGTAAACGTTGTGTAGAAGAGAAGCTAAATCAGGAAAATTCAGCGATTGCATCTATTAACAGGATGCATGACCTCAACGTTACTCTTATTTCTGAGTTGAATAGTGAAATTTCTGATGTTTGAAAAGTTATCCTTATATAAAGTGTCAGTAATGTAACATATTTATATATTCAATGTAAATGCAAAGGAATTACAAAATAAAGATAGAAATGACACTAAAACTACAATAAAATCGAAAAAAAGAGCCTTAAATAGAAAATTGCATAAAATGACCAAAATTAACTAATAAATATATTTCTTTATTTTCCGTTAAAATTGATACAGTGTTGGGCATAGTCACCATGTAAAAAATAAAATTTTTGGTTTCGTCAAACAATACTACATTTATGAACAATTATAGTATACTAATATAACAAGGCTTAACCAATAGTATTACACAAGTTTTTAGTAGTAACGAGTAATTAGCAAAGTTGACAGAAGATATTAGGAACTTAGATGTTATATTTTAATACATTATTTATTGAGTAAAATTTATGTTTAATAATATTTTTACCCTCTTCTGAATTTGAAATTGCTATAATCAGATAGGCCTTCACACAATTTATTGTATAATTTTATTCCTTGGGATCAATGGATTTAAAATTATTAACAGTCCTTTTTGATGAAAGATGAATATGATTTGTTGCCCTTGTAAAGTGGCAAAGTGCCCTTCTAAAGATAATCTGTGTTCTTATTAAACCTTAATATTGCGGGTATAAAGCAGACAGTTTCCAAAATGTATAAACATAGAAGAGGTAGGATATTTAATTCTTCGCATAATGGCCTACTGGAAGTACTATAAGGATCAAAAGTACAATGCTTTTAAGTTTCTTTTGCAGTTTGAATATATTTTGTAAATTCCTGGAGTAGCCCAGAATGGAAATGCATAACTAATAAGTGATTGTACATAGCCGTGGTGTATTATTTTTAAAGCAGAACATTACTCAGGCATTTAAATGCAATATACATTATCATAATACATTAAGGATTTGCGTACACTTTAGCAACGTCTATGTTGCAACAAATTAAAGTTGACATGTCATCAGAATCGGGGCCCTGTTAATAATCGCATGGATTCACTTAGTTTGATGCAAATTTTCTCAATTATGCTGTACGTTTCACTGATGGTACTAGAGCCGCTGCTGAGTGTACGAAACAGAGTTAAAGATAATAGGATAACTGGCAGATGTTTGTCTCTGGCAAATTTTCAGAACCAGACTTGAATTATTTCCTAATAATATGTGGCTTGGCTTGTTGGTTTAGCTGGGAGATCTATTTTACGAGGTCAATAAACTTTATCATTAAAGAAACCCAGACTGGGGATTCGAGTTCCTTTTCGCTATTGGTTATGGTCGGTAGCATAGTGAACTAGAGCAAGTATAAAGGACAATCTTGAGAGTCTAACCCCATATTTCCGGGAATGCTTCCCTGGCTTCAGAATTTTGGGTTAGAGTTAATTTTCAACTGAAAGACGAAATGATCGAGATCATCTATGATGGAAATCTCGGCAAACTATCTGAGGTTAGCTGTTTAACACACTTCAAATTCGCAGGAAGAAGTTAACGTCCAATGCTATCAGAAAAAAATCTTGTGTTGCGTTCACATGCCTTTCTCTACTCACTCTTCTATAAACTATTCTTACAAGGGTTTATTATTCTGTCCACTTCTTGTTAATCGAAATAAACTTTCATTACACACTTAAACATTCGTTTTAGGTTTAAGGATAGAATAGATTAAAGTGAAAGTCAAGATTTTTAAAAAGCGGTTCACTATGTCATATCTAAACGTCATGCTCTGCGTGACCACAACTAAGAAAAGAAAGGAGTGGGGGAACCAACAGCGACTAACTACTTGAAGATACAAATAAAAAACAAAGAATATCTGGAAATAGATAACGCCCCAAAAATGTTACTTCACATAAACTGTGTGCTTTAATGAGATCTACATTTTTGTACAGTAAGAGTTTGTCTATCTCTTCCCGTTTACCAGTTATACAAATGGCATTCAGAAAGAAGTGCACTTCACGGGCTATTCGCAGAAAATTCGAGGTATACATTTTATTTTTCAGGCAAAAATTTTCAACATGGTAGGCATTTTAATCAAAATCGTGAGCACCATTTTTGAGAAAATTAAAAACAACGAGAAGCTGTACATACAAAGGATAGTCTGGGGTGCAGGAATTCTCTTGAAAATCTTTGCGTCGCACTCGTGGAAG
The DNA here is from genome assembly GCA_030765065.1 of Deroplatys truncata. NCBI lineage: Eukaryota > Metazoa > Arthropoda > Insecta > Mantodea > Mantidae > Deroplatys > Deroplatys truncata. Next base: position 44,813,965 of record CM060976.1, on the reverse strand, counting down.
ATGTTGGACTTAAAAACGAAAAATCAGTTAAATACCAAACTTAATATTTGAGTTATGCTGTTCACAAACCTACACACACGAACGCTTTTTCTTGTTTTGATTCAGGGGGCCCCAGACGCGTGTTTCCGGTGAAATCTGTGTAAAGAATTTTTGGGTGGAATGCAATAATTCCTCTACTTTCTATAGGTAAGTCGTAGAGAAAGTAAAAAGTTGAACATTTTCTGTTGTCTTGGCTACAAATATGGGAATAAGTGTTGGGCCGATTTACGATTTAAGCTAAGTAAAGCTTCTTCTGAGATCATTAGATTTCATTTCTTCATGCCAAACAGAAGTATATTAAATCTATCTTCCAGATCGATTGACTCACACTTTCATGCAAGAGAACTCGATCAGTTCATTCGAGATATCAATAGAAAACGGATGTCTAATTAAAAGTTGTGAATACATGTTTTCAGAGATATTGTAGCGTATGAGTGTGTATTGTCGCGTCGGACACATTATTGCTGTGTATAATATTGTTGAGCTAATTGTTGTGTTTGTGTGTTAAGTTCTTGTCCGGCGCGGCAATTCCATCTTCCTAGTTGGGGGATGAAGGCGAGTCGAGGGAATAGCCTCTTTGTGTGTGGTGGCTTGGCTACACTTGTAGCCAAGAGTCTAATGTAGGCCTTAAAAGGGAATGGTTGCGTGTGCGTGGGGCATCTCCCACAGTGTTCTTTTGAACCTTTTGTGTATAATGTAGGGCACCTTGTTAATTATGAAAAATCAGAGGTAAATGTAAATTTATGTATTTTCAATGTTCTAGATATCCCACGCCCGCTTAGTTTGTGCAGCAAGTTCTTGGTATCTCTCGTGTGCCTCTGTAGCTACGCTCCCCAATGTTTATGCCGGGGTAACTAAATTTAATATTTTAGCTGCAAACCTTTTGGCCTCACCCCGGTGTATAACAATATGCTCCTCGAAATTTATAAATAGTGTTCCAAATTGCTCATTTATATTCAAATCCGGTTTGCTAAGCAGAAAAACGTCGTTTTGAGTAACAGCAAGCAATGATAAGGAACACCATATAGCATCAACTTATTTAATGAGAAGCCAAGCTTTTTCTTAAGAGCCGCAGTTTTATCCTGTACCAAGAATAAGGAAGAATTCACTTCTGCACGCAGCTGTTCAGCTGGTGCTATAAATCTATGAGGAAAAGCAACCTGTCACACTACAGTTCTTCAGTAAAATAATTCAATTCTGGGTCAGAAATCTGCTCTTTACTCTTTTAGTTTATACTAGATTTTCGTATCACCCAGGAGTTGCGAACCAGTGGTGTGCGCATTACAGATTCAGAAATCCTCGTCCATTTTACTCTCCGTACTGTTGTGTTTCTGACAATTTAAAATATAACTACTCCAAAAAGAAAACTTTCGAATATTCATTTCTCCCCGTTGTGTCATTTTATATGCAACACTAAGTTTGGTGAGCTAAAATTTGATCCTTGCGGCGCACTAAACTTAGTAGATTTACGTATACTTTCGGTACACACATTATGTATACTTCCTGCAAACTTATTTCATTAGCTGTTGCTGTTTCAAAAAGTTTCAGCTTCCTGGCTCATCTGCGTAGCTGCAGAGTGTTTAATTTGCATGAAATAGAGCCAACAGCTTCTGTAAGAGACCTTTCGAGACCTTTCTCTACTTGGCAGTCTATCATGTGTACCTAAAATTAATTTGGCACTGAACTAATCATTCATTGATTTGTTAGACGTTTAATTTATACATCTGTGTCACGATGTGAATCTGAGATGCCCAGTTTTGTTGGGCTCGTTGCCCAATTGTTTCTCAGAGACGACACGGTTAACGACAGAGAATTTTTCTAAGACTCGCTTTGCTCCTCCCTCCCTGCACGTCACAACCCCGCTTTAGGCTGCACCTCCTTAATGAGAAGAATACAAGGAAAGATCTCGCTTTGTTCCAGGAAAAATTCCTATACAAGGTCACTGCGGAGAAAATGGATGCTTTATTGCGCTTTCGGCGGATATATGGCTACTGGAGAGCAGACATACATTCCCACCCTAAGGCCGTTAATCGGGATCAACAGCGTTCTCTATAAGACAGCGCAATCTGGCAATGTATTTTATGTCCTTCGAAATAATAGGTACTTTAATAGACAGATAATCGCAAATGCAAAAAATATGCGAAACTACAATATGAACTATGAAGGGAGTTAGTGTTGTCGCGGTATCTTTCGTGTTATCTTATTTGCTGAGCGCCTATTATTGTTTTACTATTTTGAATTTTGAGTTCTTTGTCCTCCGGCTAGCTATTATTACCCAGTCGAGCAAATCTCTTAAACAGGGTGTGTAAACGGAAAGGAGTTGTTACTAAAAGATAACACTGATAAAAGAATTGGTTTTTACACTTTTATTGCCGTCACACTTCATTAATTTCACAGATTTACTTTTGATACACGGCTGACTGAAACTGTTATATTTTCGAATGTAACTATAATCACTTATTTGCCGCACATTATTAATTCGCGTATTTCACATTTTTGTAACTAACTTTACGACGCGAGAGATTCTGTAGAATTGCGCGACGTGTAACGCGTGAATGATTCTCTTAAACTGTGTGATACTTGTCTCTGACTTCAGCATTTATACTCCCTCACCCCGATATGCCTAAACATTATAACAGAACTGCTATTGGTTAATAAAGCAAGCCAACATTAGCGTCTATTTTTATATCCAATCAAAATTACGAACACATATGCTCTAGGGAAGATATTCCCTCCGTTTCTAAAGAAAAGCGCGCTACTCTGACGTCATTCGTTTGTCTCTTCTAATTGATAAACACCTCACCCCCTCGTTTCATTGTTATCCGCTCCTATTGCCAGTTTCAGTGAGGCCGTGTAAGCTTATTTCCTAACAATGCTTATAATTAACAAACATTCAAATCATTGTCATACAATAATGCTAATTTACACTACAATCACTCTGGCATTCACAGTGTTGTGATATAAAATACTGCCTCAGTGTATAACAGAGTTACCAAAAATTAGCAATGTTACACAACTTCTAGATGCTTTTATTAACAGTGATGAACAATTTTTTGCACGCAGGTGGCGGAAAATCCGGTTTTCTTAAAAGCATGTTTGCCAATTTTAAGTCTTATTTCTAGGCATATAAGCGTTATAATATCTGAATAATTACACCGAAACGGTTTATTATTTCGCATTATCAAACTTCATGTTCTGCTCTATGTGGACATCTCCTGACGGCTACGTTGAGAATTCCTACTATACCATGTAGAGTGGCTCACTCAGTTACTTGGCAAGGGTGTAAGGGGTCGCGCCGTTTCCTTTCTTCTGGCTAAAGGCGTCGTCCTCCGGTGCTATGGTGGGCTACATCGGAAACTGATTCTCAGGGTCGTTTACCGCGGCAACGTGCTGCAGAAATTTAAAAAAAAATCTGATGTGTTACACTCACATGACTTTCGCTACTCTTGTACAAACTATTTTTACAAACGCTTATTCTCCATCTACTTCATGTTAATCGAGATAAACGTTTGCAGACTCTATCTTATTGCTAATTTTCTTGTAGATGTATGGGGAATATATATTTACAAGGGCAATTTGGAAATACAGTAGCCTTTAAGCACATACATATCTCTTAATAGCTGGTTGCTAGGTGCAGCACCATTCCCTTTGCCACAGATTAATACTCTTTGCATATCCAAGACAAAAAAAATGAATAACGAATTCCTATTTGAAAAAATAAGTATTGAAAAATTTAAGGGAATAACAAGCAATATCTCAAAAATGGTTCAATCAACATCAAAAATGTATATGACATAAATTGTGTATTTTAACGCGATCTACATTTTTGTGTAGTAAAATTTTGTCTATCTCATATGGTTTACCAGTTAGGCAAAAGTCGTTCACAATGAAGAATACTTTTGGAGACATTCACAGGAAATTCAAATATACATTTTATTTGTCATAAAAATATCTTAAACATATGATATTTTAATCAAAATCGTTAGAGCCATTTTTGAGAAAATTAAAATTTTCGAAAAATCTTCCATGTAAGGGGTAATCTGGGGTGGGGGGATTTTCTTGAAAACCTTCGTGTCGCATCTCTGGAAGATACTGAACCTAAATACCAAGTTTGGTGTTTATCCGACTGTTCGTTTCTGAGTTATGCTGTTCACAGACAGACAGACAGACAGACACACACACACACACACACACGCGCGCGGACATGTTTCCAAAAACGTTTTTTTTTTGGATTCAAGGGGTCTCAAAACATGTATTTCCAGTGAAATCTCGGTATCGAATTTTTGGGTGGAATACAATACTTCCCCTACTTACTATACGTAGTAGAGAAAGTAAAAAGTTGTCTTCTGACACTTCAGTAATTACATTACTTGCAATGCTGAATCAGGTGGTGTTTTAATCAGGTATTACTTAAAATACAACCTTTGAACTTTGTACTGTATATTTCCGTGTTAAATGTACAGGGTTATTCAAAAAGAAGGAACAGACTTTACATATTTATTTGTAATGAACGACAATAGATAGCGACACATACGACATATCACTGAATAGAGGAGAGTTCAAAGTTTTAAGCCCCCATTAGCTCCATTCAGTGCCTACAGCGGCACTGTGTTTGTTTACGAGAAAATGGCGACGCCACAGGAAAAGTAGTTTTGTTTGCTGCATTATGGAAAGAATGAATCTATTGTTTCATTGCTGCGTGCATTTCGTTGTAAGTTCAATACAATAAATTCGTAGAAGATAGTTGCGTATGCAAACGGAAAAGCCTGGTCGTCCTCGCATAACAAATGGTGCTCATTTTGAACACACAAAATAAAACTTTGAACTATTCAGTGATGTATCGCATGTGTCGTCATCTATTGTCGTTCAATAGAAATAAATATGTAAAGTCTGTTCCTTCTTTTTGAATAACCCTGTATTATGATGAATTAAATAGGGGTTTTAGTATATCTAAATCAGAGATAGGAATTTTGCAGCAAAAGTAAAGTTAGTTTGCCAAATCTTTTCTTTGTATTCAGTATATATGGGGTTAATCAAATACGAGAACAAATACAAGTTAAATATAACATGAATCTGTTGTTGCTTGGGATTTTGAATTTAATTTTGTTTTCGAATTGTTTTAAAATACTGTTACAAAAAATGAACTTTGTTATCCGTTAACGTTACTTATCTAGTTGTTGCAATATATTCCTTGCTCGCTGGGAAACGGGGGGAAATCAATCTGTAATCAATCAAAATACCAACAGCTCCTTAGTTTATGTGGTTTTTAAATAACTTTTACTATTTGAATACGCATTTATTAAAAATTTAATCAACTTGAAAACCGAATAATCAACATCCATATTGTTGAAAAAATGGTAAATTCCAAGATTCTGGTTGAAATGCGCCACACAAAGAATTGTGCATTACGGTTGACTATAATTCCAGTATGCTGTCAATGTTTTGTGAAGCCTAATTCCCAATGCTTGACCAACAAATTTCTGTTTTCTTACTATAATATTTCAAAAAGCACGCAATGTTTAAGTAACCCTTTAAAGAACTGCATATTTGAAATGACCACTACAAGTATGATCTTTAACCATCTAGGACTAAATTTCGTACCGCTTGTAATTAATGGCTTTGCGAACTGATTCTTATGGATCTCTGGACCCATGTTACAGACAAAATAACAAAATTGCAGATTTTTCAATTATAGCAAAAATGAACTGTTTATGTGAATATAAACGGCTATAACACATTTTATCCCAGTTAAACAAGATTATCGTTGTTGGTGAAACCGGTCCCAAGGGGACAGTGTCCTGCAGGCCCATTGCCCATGAGAACTTTTCCCTGCTTCATTTTAGCAGTTCTCGCGATATGCATCTGTACAACCTCTGTATGAGAGCTTTGGAGTACCTCAAACCTACAGATGAGTTCCAATATTATTCGTGCTCTCTGAGCAACCAATCCTGATAACCAACTTAACCGGTCCTGATAACAGCCCCAGTATTGGTTCAAATCTAATAATAGGTTAACCTGTTTCCTTCATCCGCTGTTTCGAATCCCCACATATCTCGGTACCCACCTCAGCTGAACTGTGGGTGTTCAGTGCCGTGAGGGACTCGCGGAATTGTAAAATCAACTTGGACTTAACCACCCAGCGGGATAGCTCAGGCGGTAACACCTGTGTCCCGCATTCCGAAGGTCGTGCGTTCGATTACCGTGGCCGACCTTCCTGACCCATGGATTTTTTCGGGTTTTCTCCGGGTCACTAGGTGAATGCTGGGAAGGTTCATTACATCCTCCGAATTTCCTGTCCCTCCATTTCACCTCCATTCTCATTTCCCTTCACCTTTCGCCTGCTTAGTCTGTTTCAGGGTTGAAAGTGTCGGCGGGGGTCTCGGCGTTGCATGGCAGGAGGGAAAGAAGCTCTATGTGATCCTTCGTCCCCAGGTATGGGGGCGGTCTCCGAGTTCCGGGCCCCTCAGTGAGATGTGCAAGCCTGCAGGGGGAGGGAGCCGGTTGCACCAGCTGCCATCCGGGGAGCTTCAATCTGTAAAAGGTGGGGACCCTGTCCTCTGCCCTGTCGGCCTCTTGGTCCGGCCGCACTCTGTCTCCTCTCACCTCACCCCTCCTTCCGGGACGTCCCATCAGGGGCTTAGGCACAAGAGATATTGTAGGTTGAGGTGTTAAGTCCCCCTCTGCAGTAAGTCCTATTCCTACTCCTAACCAAATGGTTATCGAGGACCTTCAGGCCGCCTGACTATCGAAGAGTATAAAAATCCGTCTATTTCCACAGAGTCTTCTCACGTTCTTCTAGGTACTACCTAAAATAGCAAATATCTCTGCCTGAAACACAGTGGCATATTTGCCCAAGCTAAACTATTCTCCCATTCCCTGTGGTTCGTAGTGAAATAAGAAATGAAGAGAGCTTAGAGCCACGGAACCCAAGCCAGGCACTGTCTATAACCGTATGTCGGACTAAATAAGAGCAGAGTATTTTAAAATAAGAAACGAAAAAATGAGGTCGTCCAACTTGGCTAACCGCTTCTTTGCGGGCACATTAACCTGGACATAGAGAGGCAGACGCCCGCATTGCTCTGGTAAAGAACCCTATGTAGGGCAACGGTCATGAGACGGATGAACGAGTTCATCTGGGTTCAATGAAGGAAAGAACATACAGTTCTGGGTGTGTGACCGTGACCTTCACCTCCGCATAGTCGCGTGAACTATCCGAATCTCACGAGAATTCCGTGTATGCTGGGTTAAAATTCCACTACTCTCACTTCAAGAAGTGATTTCTTCACATGACTGTAAAAAGACCCATTCCTTAGTAAGCTCATTTTCTCCTTCGCTTAACTATGGCAGGTAGAGCAAGCATTATAAATCAAAATTCCGTTTCGAAATTTCACCGGAAATAAAAGTTTTGAGCTCCCAGAATATAATAAAATCTCATGTGGTGCATACCTTCCGCACCCGTGAAAAATTAGCACATATCCGTCATATAGCTATAGTAATCATATTAGTAATCTATGCAACAAGTGGAAACCTGGATGATTATAGGAAGAGTGATTTTTCACGAGTATCATATGAAGCCGTCCTCGGGCGACAGCTTTGATGCCGCTCCCTGCTTCAAATTTTTTATAACATTTAATGTTACCCGTTCTATTGATAAGTTGTAGCTCGTCTCGTGCGCCAGCTGCTCTAGTGGTATAGCTATGAATTCTTTTACTCCGGGTATATGTCAGTGTGTTTTGAAAGCATTACACCATTTTAGTTAGGTGAGAAATTTTAATGTTGACTAAAATGTCCATTTTGAGAGAAGTCGCCGACTGCTGAATTTACGAATTGTATTACTTCTATAACAATAATTAAGCAAAGCATCAGTTGGTGTAAGTCGCAGAAATTATACTCGGAGAAATCCCTCTCAATAGCCGCTATATGTTCTAATACGGGCGCGTCCATGTGCATTATACATAGATTTTATTCGGAAATTATTTATTGCAATTATTTCTTTATCTTACTATCATTTATTTAATTATTAATATCTTCCCGTTAATAAATGCTGTATCATATACTAAAATTATCCACGAGCCGGATACAACATTTTATGCAATCTTAGCATTATAAATTTCAGAAAATAAATCACGAAATAATTCTGCATCCATAGCTGAGATAAGTAAGACGTTAGCTTCTCTCCCTGGACTTCATTTGTTATTACCTGGCTTGTTGAACCGATAAGCAACTTGCATACATCCCCTTCCTGAGAGAGAATTGAGCAGATGTTACGGACTGTGATGTAGCCTATTATTAGCACAGCATGGTTAAGTATAATCATTACTTCAGATCATCATTATTCTATAATGCACACAGGTTTTTTGCATCTTCGTTTCTCAGAGAAAAGAATATTACCAAAACAGTTTCATCTTCTCTATATAAACCACGGCAACTTATAATAGCGGTATTGCGGCATTACTATTATTGGCACGCGTGCCATAATGAGTCAATTATGCACGATACTGAATACAGTAGCAACCTATTTATAACGGTAGGCTTCCATTAAAATAGTTATTCCAACCAAGTTTCGTTATTCACAGTACATCTTTGCTTACGAATGATTTCAAATTAAGTAATAAGCGTTATACACCTGCTGAAAACCATGCAAATGTTTAGCCCTGGTAACAATATCTTGAGATAAAAAGAGAAGAATCGCAACTTTTCAAGTATGTCCGTCAGGTGACCAACTTGGGGTGGTGTAAACATGTGACATAGAATATTTCCTAAACGGGACGTCACCAAAAAATAATTTGATGCAAATCGTGCATTTCAATAAGCTCTATAGTTTTCCTGCATTAAGCTTTATCTATCCCTTGAGATATCGTTTATTAGTTTACAAACTAGTCTTACTTTTGCAGAAATAGCTACATTACACATTCCGTTATAGATACAAAGGGAATAGCGACAGTCAAATGTTTAAGAACTTGACGTTATATGCAGGCCTTAAAAGTCTATAGTTCCATGCAATCGCGAGAAACAACTGAATGTTGACAGGACTTTAAAAGAATGTCTAAGTACTGAACAATTCGAACCATTAATAACCATATCTCGGAAATGGCTCATGCCGCAAAAGTTATTTGAAATAAACTGTTTTAAAGACACACATATATATATATATATATATTTCTTGAGTAGTCGTTTTCGTTTATCGCTTAACGTTTACCACTTATACAAGATTATACAAAGTTCCTTCCGAATGAAGAGGACTTCAAATGCTATTCACAGGTAATTCGATATTTTATTTGTCTTTAATATGTGGTCTTTTAATCAAAATCTTTAGAGCCAGTTTTTAAAAATAAAAAATTTCGAAAAATTTTCCATGTAAAGGGTAGTTTGAGGTAGGGGGGATTCTCCTGAAATCTTCGTGTCGCATCTTTGGAAGGTACTGAATGAACTTAAATTCCAAGTTTAGTGTTGATATGACTTTTCGTTTTTTAGTTATGCTGTTCACAGACACACGGGCATTTTTATAAAGTGCTTTTTACTTTCTCTACTACGTATAGTAAGTAGGGGAAGTGTTGTACTCCACCCAAAAATTCGATACCGAGATTTCACCGGAAATACATGTTTTGAGACCCCCTGAATCCAAAAAAAGCATTTTTGGAAACATGTCCGTGTGTGTGTCTGTGTGTGTGTGTCTGTGAACAGCATAACTCAGAAACGAACAGTCGGATAAACACCAAACTTGGTATTTAGGTTCAGTATCTTCCAGAGATGCGACACGAAGGTTTTCAAGAAAATCCCCCACCCCAGATTACCCTTTACATAGAAGATTTTTCGAAAATTTTAATTTTCTCAAAAATGGCTCAAACGATTTTGATTAAAATATATGTTTAAGATATTTTATGACAAATAAAATGTATATCTTGAATTTACTGGGAAAATGTCTCCAAAAGTATTCTTCATTGTGAACGACTTTTGCATAACTGGTAAACTATAAGAGATAGACAAAATTTCACTACACAAAAATGTAGATCGCGTTAAAATACACAATTTGTCATATACATTTTTTTGTTGTTGTTGAGTGAACCATTTTCGAAATATTGCTTGTCATCCCTTAAATTTTTCAATACTTATTTTCTCAAATGGGAATTCGTTATTCATTTTTTGTCTTGGATATGCAAAGAGTAATGGTGGGAAAGGGAATGGTGCTGCACCTAGCAACCAGCTATTAAGAGATATGTATGTGCTTAAAGGCTACTGTATTTCTATATTGCCCTTGTAAATATATATTCCCCTTACATCTACAAGAAACTTAGCAATAAGATAGAGTCTGCAATTGTTTATCTCGATTAACATGAAGTAGATGGAGAATAAGCGTTTTTAAAAATAGTTTGTACAGGAGTAGAGAAAGTCATGTGAGTGTAACACATCAGAATTGTTTTTTTGTATTTAGGGTGCCTCAAAACATATATTTCCGGTAAAATCTCTGTATCGAATTTTTGGGTGGAATGCACTACCTTCTCTACCTACTACGTATGTAATGTGGTAGAGAAAGTAAAAAAATCGGATGTGATACATCCACATGGCCTTCTCTACCCTCTATTGTTTATTAGTGGGGATACAAAGTACCTTACTGAAGCTTGTTTTTATATCTACTTCATTTTATTCCAAATAAACCTTTGCAGAAATAACTACATTGCACATTTAATTATAAATACAAAGGGAACAGCGACAGTCAAATGTTTAAGAACTGGACGCTATATCTACGCTGGCCTTAAAATTCCTTAATGCTTCAATGGAATCACAAGAAACAACTGAATCTTGACAGGACTTGAAAAGAATGGCTAAGTATTGAATATTTCGAAGCATTAATAACGGATATCTCTGAAATGGTTGATGCCATAAAAAAGTTACTTGAAATAAATTGTGTGTTTTAAAGAGATCTACATTTCTTGTGTAGTATGATTGTGATTAAAATACCATAAATTAAAGATATTTACGTGACAAATAGAATATCTTGAATTTTCTGGGAACAGCCTTTGAAGTTCTCTTTATTTGGGAGGAATCCTGTATAATCTTGTATAATAGTAAACCTTAAGCGATAGACGAATGCGTTTTTAAAGTTTATAAAAAGATACGTCTGCCTGTGTCTATAAACAGCGTTACTCAAAGAAAATCTTGGACGATGGTATGGTATTTAACTTCAGTATCGATTTTCAAGAAAATCTTCCCCACCCTAAACTATCTTTTACATGGAAAAGTTTACGTTATTTTTAATCTTCTCAAAATGGCTTTAACCGTTTTGATTAAAATGTTGTGTGTTTAACATCTTTGATGATAAAATGGTATATTGAATTTTCTATGAATAATCTGGGATGTCCTCTTCATTCTGAATGACTTTTGTATAACTTTATATAACTGGTAAATCGTAAGAGATAGACTAAGACTACTGCACCCAAAATGCAAGTCTCCTTAAAACATACAACTTATGTCGAATAAATGTTTCTGGTCTTAAAATTTCCGAGATGTTAACTATTGGTTTGAATTTTCAAGTGCTTTATATTTTTTTCAAGCGTTAAGTCGCTATTCGTTTTTCTTTTCTCTACTATATATTCCAAAGGTGTGACACAAAGATTTTCAAGAAACCCCACCCTCACTTCAAACTACCTTTTGGTACATTCGAATGTTTCATTGTTTTCATTTTCTCAAACATGGTTTTAAGGATTTTTATTAAATTGACACATTTTTAAGATACTTAGATGGCAAAGTGTATATTTTGAATTTTCTAGGAATAGTCTGTGAAATCCTCTTTATTTGGAAAGCGTTTTGCATAATTTTGTATACCTGGTAAACCATGAGAGATAGACAAAAGCTTTTCAAATAACGTTTTGTACAATCGAGATAACTGTTGTTATTGGTTTGAATTTTTCGATGCTTTGTAATTTTTTGAAATGATTTTACCATTCGGCTATTTCTCGCGAGATGTCGTGAAAGGAATATGACATTTAAAGACCAGCATATAGTGACCCGATTTTAACAGCTACCTATCGATTCGGTTTCGTGTATTCCCCTTGTACAAAGTAAAATGTTTAATGGCATATTTCTGCAGACGTTAATCTCAAAATGCCTATTAAATTCTATTAGATATAAAAATAAGCTTTTAAACTAGTTTGTAGAAGCCAGATAAAATCAACCATAGTAGGTAGAGAAACTCGTTCTATTTTTATTTCTCGTGGTCATGGAAAGATAGGCTATCAAAGTGACTAGCTTTTTAAAGATCTGACTATCGCTTTAGCCTACTGTATGTATCCTCCTTTTAGGTGCCTACAACAAAATGCCTAATAAAAGCATTTCAGCGAACGTTTATCTCAATTAAAAATAAGTAAATTCAAGAGCATGCTTTTGTAAGAATGGTTTGTAGAAGAGGGGGTAAAGAAAGTGATGTGAATGTGACACACGAGATTTTCATTTATGGTTTTCCGAATATTCAAAAGTGCACAAAATTCTGCCAGTATGAAGAGGCTATTCAGAAAAAATACAAGATATACACTTAATTTGTCATATTAATACCCCAAATTTTATAAATTTTCATAAAAATTGTTCGAGTCATGTTTTGAGAAATGAAAAAAAGATCGGCATGTAAAGTGCAGCATGGAGTGGGTGCATCTTCATCCTAAAAATATTTTATAGGTTTCAGGGATCTGAATACTGAAAACATATATTTCCGGTGAGTTCCCAAATCAAAATTTTGAGTGGGATATAATACATCCTCCAACTACCATAGGTATGAGGTAGAAAAGAGAAGCTACACATCTGAAGATTAAAAGCAGTTATTTGAAGTAGTTGTTACCTATTTTGTCTATTTTCTTCTTATCTAGTTAGTGTCTTCCTGAGATAATCTGAAACATTGCCACTAAGCATCGCTTGCATCGCTTCCAATGGCGAAGTTTGAAACCAAAACCGTATATTTTAAATTTTCGAAACGTGTTATTCTATACTGAACTTTAAAATGTAATTTTTGCATCTGTGAAATCAGAGAAATTTAGAACTTTAGAGATAAAAGTTTTCTGTGTTACATTCACATGATTTTCTATACCCTCTTTCGCTTATTAGTGGGTATACAAATTATACTTACAGAAGTTTATTTTTCTATCTACTTCATTTTAATCGAGATAAATCTTTCCAGAAATAACTGCATTACATCTTTCGTTATAGACACAAAAGAAACAGCGATAATCAAACGTTTTAGAACTGGACGCTATACGCTGGCCTTAAAATTCCATACTCTCTCCATGGCATGAGAGAAAAAATTGAAAATCGACAGGACTTTAAAACAATGACTAAGTATTGACAAATTCAAACCATTAATATAGGATATTTCGAAAATGGCTGATGCTGCAAGAAAAATTATTTGAAATAAATTGTGTGTTTTAAAGAGACCAACTTGTTTGTGTAGTACGCTTTGGTCTATCGCTTAATGTATACACGATTAAAGAACATTCCTTCGAATGAAGATGAATTCACAGGCTATTTCGATATTTCCAGAAAATTTAAAAATATACATTTTATTTGTGATGTAAATATCTTTAATATATGTTATTTTAATCAAAATCGTTAGAGCCATTTTATAGAAACTTAAAAATTTCGAAAAATCTAAAATGTAAAGTTGCATCTTCGGATGATATTGAACTTAAATACCACAATACGTTGGCATTTATCCACCTTTTAGTTTTTTAGTTATGCTATTCACAGAAAAAAACATACACAAAGAGACACACATACAGTCCTTTTTCTAAAACTGCTTTTTTGGGTACAGGAAGCCCCAAAACATATATTTCCGGTGAAATCTCGACACCAAATATTTGCCCGGAAATCAATACTTTCCCTACTTACTACGCAATAGAGAAAGTAATATTGTGTATTTATTTGGTATAATTCCAAACTTTTAGTGATCCATGTCTCATGTCAGATGCCTGCACAACGATATCATTTCCAGTATTTACAGGGAATATTAACTACATAAACGATAATTTATTAAATCAGTTTCTCAAAATCTTTAATAGTTACCTTACAGTGAACCTCTCTCACAATAAATTACACATACGTAAGACTATAAAACCAACCTGTCACAGGTGGCGATTTCTCACAGATGTGAGGAAGAACAACGAATATTGCGCTCACTTCCAGAAACACTAATAACTGAATAGTCAGCGAATTTTAAGTTGTTAGTAGCCCTGAGCATTTTAATGCCTAAGCTCCACTTCTTGACACGCAGTCTAATGTTAACCTAGACTTGTCTTGTCAACAGATATAAACCTGAAATGCAAACAAGTCAGATAGGCTAGAAATAACTTCATGTCTCAGTTCCGGTAGATAATATCCTCCGTTATCATGTACGTCATACTTGTATGGAGGACGATGTAGCAAGATTTATATTTTCTCACCATAAAGTTTATATGACAAAACATTGCGTGGAATAACACACGCAGCTCACAAGAATTTATGTGCTTACGAGTGGGAAATCGCTAACTTTGCTATAGGCAGCGTGATGAGAGGATTATTTATTTAAAAAAAACATGTGTTACAATCACATGACCTTCTCTAGCCTCTATCGCTTATAAGCGGGTATCAAATTATTCCTGCGAAAGTTTATTTTCCTATCTACTTCATTTTAATCGAGATAAACCTTTCCGGAAATAGTTGCATTACATTTCGTTACAGATGCAGAGCAGATAGTGACAATTTTAGAACAGGACACTATACTCTGGCCTTAAAATTCCATACTCTTTCTTTGACATCGCGAGAAACAGCCAAGACTTAAAAAGAATGACAAGTATTGAACAATGCGAACCATTAGTATATCTGAGAAATGGTGATGCCACAAAAAAAGTTATTGGAAATAAATTCTCTTTTAAAGAGATCAACACTTTTTGGGTAGTACGCTTTCGTCTATCGTTCACGTTTATCAGTTATGCAAGATTATACAAATTTCCTTCCGAATAATGTGGATTTCACAAACTACTACCACAAAATTCAATATATACATTTTATTTATCATGTAAATGTATTTAATGTGATATTTTAATCAAAATCGTTGGAGCCATTTCTCAGAAAAACAACATATCCATGTGGGATTTTCTTTAAAATTTTGTATCGTATCTTTGGAAGGTACTGAACCTAAATACTAAGTTTGATTTTTGGGGGGTTTCAGGGGCCTCAAAAGGTGCATTTCCGGTTGAAATCTCGATATCGAATTTTTGGGTGGAATGCAACAGCTTCTCTACCTACTATGTACGTGATAAAGTAAAAACAGTATTCCAATAGTGAGGGAGTGGCGAGACAAGATGGGAGGGGGCTTTTTTGGGCTGCACCCTACACAAAACTAATGAGTACATCCTTAAAGGAAAAAAATATCAAATGAATAATTGTATTGCTTAAAATGTGTACTAATATCATCTGGTGTATGTATGCGTTGCGGGAGGGAGGGTAATATAAAAAAACACATAACAAATTTTGATAATTTTTTCACCATTAAAAGACTCTCTTTTAGAGGGGTATACTATATGCGGTATTTTCAGAGATTTTGGCATTAATGTGATCAGTGCTGTGATGGTAATTTTTTGTTGGCCATACTTTTCCATTCCTAATACTTTTATTACCGTCACACTTTATTAATTTCATATATATTACTCCTGATACACGCCCGACTGAAACTGTTATATTTTCGAATGTAACTATAATCACTTATTTGCTGCACATTATTAATTTGAGTATTTCACATTTTTGTAACTAGCTTTACGACACGAGAGATTCTGCAGAATTGCGCGACGTGTAACCCGTGAATGATTCTGTTGAACTGTGCGACGTGTAACCCGTGAATGATTCTGTTGAACTGTACGACGTGTAACGCGTGAATGATTCTCTTAAACTGTGCGACGTGTAACGCGTGAATGATTCTCTTAAACTGTGCGACGTGCAACGCGTGAATGATCCTCTTAAACTGCGCGAAACTTCCAGCAATCCAGCAATCGAGAACAGGTCGCCCAGGTTCACCTGGGCGGAATGTGATCGCCACAGACCTAGCCGCGTACGCGGCTTTACCTGTGCGATATAGAAGGTTAAAAAAGAATGTACACAAGCTTTTGATTTTTGTCAATGTCTTGGGCGGGGTTTAGCTTTCTGCGCTACCATTGGCTGGGTCTCGGTGTTCCCTCATGGGCGGACTGGCGACCATGTGGTGACCAAGCCCAATGCTGCTTAACTTGGGCGACCGCTTGTGGGGTCGTACGTTGTCTCTGGCTTCATAATTTATACTCCCTCACCCCGATATGCCTAAACATTATAACAGAGCTGCTATTGGTTAATAAAGCGCGCCAACATTAGCGTCTATTTTTATATCCAATCAAAATTACGAACACATATGTTCTAGGGAAAATATTCCCTCCATTTCTAAAGAAAAGCGCGCTACTCTGACGTCATTTGTTTGTCTCTTCTAATTGATAAACAACTCACCCCCTCGCTCATTGTTACCCGCTCCTATTGTCAGTTTCAGTGAGGCCGTGTAAACTTATTTCATAACAATGCTTATAATTAACAAACATCTCAAATCATTGTCATACAATAATGTTAATTTACACTACAATCACTCTGGCATTCACAGTATTGTGATATAAAATACTGCCTCATCTTAAAAGATAATGGGAATCAATTGCATAATACAACACTTTGTAATTTACAATATTATTGGTGTTAACAATTCAATTGATGGATATAACATTATTAATTTGCAAGTCTAGCATTTATGTATTTAACAGAAGATCATTAAAGAATGTGCCGGTGGATTTTTCATACATAGATGCACTTTTATCCTGATGAACCCTAGAGCTCGTATCCATCGCACTTACTTGACTTTTATATGGTTCTGGCTTCCAGCGTTGCAGAGTTGCACCATTTATACGCATGAACATTAGTTGTGATACATAGTAAACACACTTAAAGTTTTAACCAAATACGTCAAGTGAAAAAGCAGCACCAAACAAGGAAACCTTGGAAGAACTTGAATACCAGGCTTGGTATTTAACCGACTTTTCGTTTTCAAGTTATGCAGTATGTTTACACACACACACACACACACACACACACACACACACACACACACACGGACCTTTTTCTTAAAACGTGTATTTTTGGGTGAAATCTCGGTATGAAATTTTCGGTTGGAACAGTAGAGAAAGTAAAAAAAAATAAAAAAAAAATTGTTATGTATTACATTCAAATGACTTTTTCTATCCATTCTTCAACAATATATACTTACAAAAGCATATTCTTCCATCTACTTCATGTTAATCGAGATAAACGTTTGCAGAAATGATTTTATTACAAATTTCCTTGCAGATGTAATGGGAATAGGGAAATACACTGGTGTGCAAAACCTAAAGACGAAAGCAATCTGCGCATGCTGTGACACTGCCAACTCAATGAAACTTGAATCATACATAGAGGGAACTGCTACGGTATGCTACAGTAGGCAACTAAACAAAATATGCAATGAGACGAACAGAAATGCCATAGACCATAAGCTACACTAAAGTCAATACGACATATGATGACTCTCTAGATTTACAGAAACAGATACATGCTGCTTAAAAGGGTGTATGATCACCACGGACAGCAATGCATGCTCTGCATCGTACTCCCATGCTGGCCACAAGGTTGGTAAGCAGTTCTTGTGATAGGGCGTTCCATTCCTCCACCAGCGCTGTTGACAACTGTCGGATGGTCGTTGGTGCATGTGGATGTGCTGCAATGCGTCTCCCCAAAGCATCCCACACGTGTTCAATGGGATTTAAGTCGGGGGAACGGGCAGGCCAGTCCATTCACCGAATATCCTCTCGTTCCAAGAGATCCTCCACCTGCGCTGTTCGATGCGGTCGCGCATTGTCATCCATAAAAATGAAGCCAGGGCCGACTGCACCCCTGAAAAGATGAACATGGGGAAGGAGTACAGTATCACAATAACGTTGACCAGTGAGCGTACCGTGTTCAAAGATTTGGAGGTCGGTGCGTCCATGAAGCATTATGTCTCCCCAAACCATTACACCCGGACCACCAAAACGATCATGTTCAAGGATGTTCCTGGGTTCCTTACGTGTTCCCACCTCTCGCCAGATGAGGGTACGGAGAGAATCACTACTTAGACTGAATCTGCTCTCATCCGAGAAGAGCGCGCGACCCCATTCCTCGTTGGTCCAATTTTGATGCTCTTGGGACTATCGCAAACGGTGCCGCCGATGTGCGGATGTCAATGGAACACAACGTGCTGGTCGTCGGGCAAAGAGACCACCTCTGTGTAGTTGCCCTGTCACTGTATATGTGAGATTACATGCCTAGCTGTCCTGCTAAATGTGGTTGCAATTGCACCCGCTGTTTGGCGTGGATCCCTTCTTGGCGGTTGTACAATGTAGCGGTCATCTCTGCTGTAGTTGAGCATGGTCGACCACCACCTCTCCTTGGGACGCAGTGACTGTGGTTTGGAAGGCTCCCCATGCATGTGAAACAATGCTGTGAGCAATGCCAAACTGCTGGAGCAACACTCGTCACACTTCGCCCTTCTTCCAGTTTCCCGATGATTCTTCCCCGTGTGAAGTCATCCAAATGGTGTCTACGGGCCATGTTGCAATGAAGAACACCACTACAGTGCACCGTAACAGCTCGCTAATTGCCACACACCGTCTTGTCCTGTTTCGTCAACTGTCCGTGTTGCGGGACCAGACCCGTTTGGCAGTACAGGCTCGCTATACTCACGCCATGCGACGTCCAGCTTTCTGTGTACGTGTGAGAGACCTCTGGCAACATGCTCCCGACCTTCATCTACTTCCACCAAGTAGTTCATTTGTTATGTTACTTTACCCATCTCGTCTTTAGGTTTTGCACATCAGTGTACTACAATAGGCTTCAACGTTAGTAAAATCTTTTAAGAACTGGTCGCTATGCGATGGCTTTAAAATTCTCTTTGCATGACCAGGAGAAAAACAAAACGAATAATGACATTCTATTTAAGAAAAGTATTTCAAAATTTAAACAAACAACAACTAATATCTCGAAAATAGTTAACTCCACAACAAAATTCATAATAATTGTATGTTTTAACGAGATCTAAATTTTTTCATGTAGAAAGATTTTGTGTATTTCTTACGGTTTACCAGTTCTGCAAAATCATTCAGAATGAAGAGGACTTAGAGGCTATTCCAGAAAGTTCAAGATTTGCATTTGGCATAAAAATATCTTAAACGTATGGTATTTTAATCAAAATTGTCAGAGCCATTTTTGAGAAAATCAAAATTTATTCCAGCTTAAGGGTACTTTGGGTAGAGGCGTTCTTGAAAATCTTTGTGTCGCATCCTTGGAAGAAACTGAATACAAAGTTAGGTATTTAACCGACTTTTCATTTACGAATTATGTATTTTATAAGTAACTTTTGGTCAATCTCCTATGGTTCTATAATTTAAAATACACTTAGAATAAAGTGGTCTTCACAGACTATTCACAGAAAATTCATTTTTTTTAAATGTCAGTATGTCAGGCATACGAGGTTTTTATATTACATTTTAATATTACAGTCGTTTTAAAGGAAATTAAAACTAAGGAAAGTGTTACCATGCAAAGGATAGTTTGCGGGAGGGGGGGATTTCTTGAAAACCTTCGTGTTGCATTCCTGAAATATCCTAATCTTAAAACCCAAGTATGGTATTTATCCGAGATTTTATTTTCGAGTTAAACTGTTCACAGACCGTTTGTTTTTAATCATAGTCTATATTAATATTATGGAGGGAAATATGTGTGTACGTATTTAGGGGAGGGATAACCTCGAAACTACTCAGCCGACGACTTTGGCATTCTTTCGGTATTGAAAGGCACGTTCTTCCCAATGGACAAAGGTTATAAGATAGCTTCTAATTTCAATTCCTATATGAATAAAAGAATAAACTCTCTCCGTCCCTCGGCTTTCGGCTGGCTAGCGGGGTACCCGAATCCCCTTGAGGGGCTTTGGGTCCCCTCTGTGTGGGTTGAGGCTCCCGGTCTTCCTGTCCATCTGCCGGGGTGTTTATTTCTGGAAACTTAGGGGTCCTGTCATTGCTGTACTGTCGGATCCGGGCAACCAGTCTCCTCTCGGCTCATCCATCCTCCCGGGGACGCCCTCTCGTGGGCGTAGGAAGAATATACCCTCTTGATCGGTGCCGAGTCCCCTAAAGTAAAGGAATAAAATATTTACAAGGCCTAGATACTAAAATATGAACATGCAGGAGTCATAAAAGAAATAGCCCACTTCCGTGTGTGTGGGTGGCGTGTCTGTTTCATATTCAGGAGATTCCGGGTTCAAATCTCGGTTAAGGTGAGTTACCATGTAACTCACATCCCCACCTTCGAGGTTTGCACTTTTCTTACAAGAGAAAACCTCGGTTAACTCTAAGCTCCGTAGACCTCAGGTTCATTTGAGCATTATTTTACCCATTTCTTTCATTCATCGTCCGATATGACCTGCATGGGTTAAAGGACATTAAGCTTAAAAACCTTGCGAAGATCGCTTCGGCTTTTTGTCGAGTGTCATGGAGTAGAAAATAGAGAGTTGTTATTACTCCATAGAAAAATGCATGCCCCCCAAAAAAGGACAAGAACCGCGGGTATTTCATTCGAAACACTATAAACATATGGCCAGGATTTGACAGTTATTTAGGCAACAGGATTTTGCCCTGTGATGGTGTTATATGCATGCATTCTTAATTCTTAAATTGACATTATTTATAACACAGCAGATGTGTAGCATCACACCGAATAAGTTTTATTCTTATTCTACAGTGTGCATGTGTGTTCGCGCGCGCGCATGTGTATATATGTGTGTGTGTGTGTGTGTGTGTGTGTGTGTGTGTGTGTGTGTGTGTGGTGAAGTTTTGGATGCCAAAACCTTTCAATAACCTGTACTATTGAACGTTCAAATATGTATGAAAGTTTTTTATATACTTCCTCTGTATGTTGTAATTAAGTTCATTACCGACGCTCTGTGGTCTGGTTGCTAGCTAACCTCCTAATCCAGAAGTCCCGGGATCGATTCCCGGTTGGAGGGTAAGGATTTTCTTTGGCCAGGATTATTCCCTATCCTCTCTGAGTTTGGAAATATGAAAGGGTGTGAACGTCTGCGCGCGTGTGTGTGTGAATTAAAAGACAACCCAAAGATAAACACAAACAGTAAGCAAGAGAACACCATTGTCATGAGCGATTGTTCGAAAGGCAAAATCCGCCGATATGACCTAGATGTTAAAGGTGGCATACAATTGGAGGAGGGGGGGGGGAAGTTCATTACTAAACAAAATATCTGTTTGTTTGTTAAACAAATTGTGCACAGTGAGAAAATTGTGTCCAGTGTAACATTAGAGACCACTAAACCTTTACTTAACATACGAGAAAATTGTTCTCCATAAAAAAAATTAATTAAATTGAGTTTTATTTATGGACGCTCTTTAACTACTGTGGTTCTTAGCGTCCCATTCCATATTCAGCGTGAATGACAGGAAATTTTGTATAGTGGCCTCTTTATCAGGCTTGAGCTTCTTTTACACGCGTAAATCTACTACACGGGACCGTCGACTTTACTTCCTTTCTGGAAGACGCCGTGCTAAGGATTTTTACGCCCGAAAAAAAAATCCATGTGCTCCGCCGGATTTGAACCTGCGTCCTCGGGGTTCTTCTCGATGGTTACAGATTATGCACAGTCTCCAAAATGTTTAAATTGTTAGCCTGGGAGTGGTGAATGTTTTTATGCCACAGTTTCGCCCCTATTCGGATGAATATTGTCAGTTTTTTCTGCATTGTGCGAAAACTGTAGCTTTTAAACTATTAAATAACTACGGGGAAAAAAAGGTTGGAGTGTTTACATTTTCGTATCCTGTGATTAACTAAAAATTACACTCATAATTCCTTCATCGCTAAAAGATACTTACAGACATAGACATTTCCAGATTTTAAAAGATTGTTGGTGGAAGGTCAAAGGTATCCAAATATAACATCCACCATTTCATACCCGTTTCCGTGACTATCAGGGGATTTTTCGTCCATTATTAGGAATATACAATATTTTACGAAATTACAGTTGTAATGGGTAAAGGGAAGGGTTCACCATAATAACCTTTAATCATTGTTATGTACTATAATTCCATAAAAAGTACGGGGTGAACTAAATGAATTAATGAAATCTCATCGAGATTTAAAAAGTTATAGGAAAGCAATAATGTAAGTTAAACTAATATTGAAATACTACCTTGTAATGCAAGAAGTAAATTTAATATAATATTCATACGGAAAAGAGACCGAGGAGTTGTTAGGGTTCTTTAGGTTACCGGGGGACATCTATGTAGTGAAATAAATGGGGTATAAAAACCAGGAAACATTTTAAAGACACAACAATAAAAAAACAGAAACTGAACAAACTGGGTATTTCATGGATGAATTAATATATAATCAGAATTAATATGCATTTCTAGTGAAATTTTAAAGAGATTTTTATAATGACAGTACCAAAAAATTTGTATCAAAATTATTATTGATATCAAATTGTTACTGCTATTATTAAATAATTTTGTTTGCCCGATCACATGTTTATTCTTTTTTCTTTCTTTCTCTACCACTTGCTTAAGTTTGGTAGGAAGTATTGCATTCCATCCAAAAATAATTTATAGTTTTCATCAAAGTTGCAAATAAAAAAAAAGCATTTTTAGAAATTGGTCAGTGTGTCTATCTTTCTGTAAACAGCAGAACTGAAAAAGAGCATTTCGGAAAAAATATGTTTGAGTCAGATAGCGTTTAATGGCGGCAGGCGAAGATTTAAAAAAAATTCTTTTTGTATCAAAATTATTGACAACAAATTGGTATGCAATTATTGACAAATTGTTATGCTATTATTTAATTATTTTTGTTTAGCAAATCATATGTTTCTTCTTTTTCCTTTCTGTATCGCTTATTTAAGTCTGGTAGGGGAAGTATGGCATACTATACAAAAATAATTTTTAGTTTTCACGAAATTAAACGTTTTAAGGTACCTATTCCAAATAATAAAAAACATTTTTAGAAATTGGACAGCGCACACATGTGTGACATCTTTCTGTGAACAGCACGGATAAATGCCAAATAGAAGATTTTCCACAAAATGTCTCCACTTCAAACTATCCTTTAATTGGAAACGCGCTAAAAAAAAGACTAACAACTTGGTTAAAATACTGTACAATATAAACATAACAAATAGAACAGATATTTTGAATTTTCTGCGCATAGCCTATAATGTATAGCTATCCTCATTGAATTTTAAATACTAACTGGGAAACCGCAAGAGATAATACAATGCAGTGATGGTTAAAATAAAATATAAATTGAGTTAAGTACGTTTTTTTTCGCTCGTAGCCAAAGACATTTCCGAAATATCCACTGTTTTTATATACTCTGAATTTTCCAATATTAAGGAATATATTTTCAAGTGACGTTCTTTGGTTTCTCCTGAGTTCATGCAAAGAATAGGTATGTAATATCAAGGCAGCCATATGCAAAACAGTTGACTGTAGTATCTAACTCCTGTATGCTCTTGTGTAACTGCTACAAAATGTGTATTGAAGCCATCTCTACCACATTTATTATGATTATGAGGAAGCAGATAGCAGAACAACATTTTCATGAATAATGTGTAGAATAAATATGAAAATAAATGATAGTGGATAGAGAAAGTAGTGTGATTGTAATGCATAAGGAATTTTTTTTTACTTTAGGAAGTTGTGTGTGACCCACTGTAAGTCTCTAACTTCACCCGGTTTGGGAACGACTGATTTAGACGGTGCGGAACATAAAAAACTAACCCACTTAAAAAAAGAACCTGCAATAAACTTGTAGAGGTGCCATGTAAATCCTTTTGCAACTTCCCGAGTGTTAGGAATTTTGTCTGGTCAAACATCCGTAGAAACACAGCGCAACATATCAGTGCTACACTAAACCACACGTAATAATTTCTAGCGTCGGTTCTGCTGGCACAGCTGCTTTCAGAAAACGATTGCAGTCGTAACTCCTCTTATGCGAGCCTTCCTATGTTTAAAGTTGTGAAATAAGGGAGAAGGTAATAAAACCTCAACAAAAGGCTCTGCTTTACGAGAGTACCAGTGGCGTAAGATGACTTTAAATGCTATGAATAAACTAGTCTTTAAAATAAGGGTAGAGAAAGTAAAACTGTGTTTAGAATATTTTACGAGTTACATAAACAAATATTCATAGACTACTGCTTAATAACATTTGATGTGTTACATTCAAATGACTTTCTTTACTTCAGCATCGTTTATTTTTACGTAATTACTACAAACTATTCCTACGAAGGTTTATTTTTCCAACTACTTGATGTTAAACCAAATAAACCTTTATAAAAAGTTTCGTTGCATATTTCGTTTTAGGTACAAGGGGATACAGAAGTGTCTCTATATGCTGGTCTTGAAATGCCATACTCTTTCAAGACATTACGAGAAACAACAGAATACCGACATCATTTTAAAACATGACAGTGTTGAAAAATTCAAGCCAGTAATAAGGGATATCTCGAAAATGGCTCACTCCACAGAAAAAAAGTTTTTTAAAATAACTTGTGTGTTATAAAGAGGTCTGCATTTTTGTGTACTACGTTTTGGTCTATTTCTTATGGTTTACACATTATGCAAAATTACACAAAATTCCTTCCGAATGAACAGTTCACACGCTATTCTCAGAAAATTCAAGATATATATTTAATTTGTTATGTATATACTCGTATCTTTAAAATATGATATTTTAATAAAAATCTTTAGAACTATTTTCAATAAAATAAAAGATAACGAAAACATTCCATGTAAAGGATAGTTTCGAGTAGGGAGGAATTTTTCTAAAACTCTTCGTGTAGTATCTTTGGAAGATACTGGACTTATACGAGGGCGGATCGAAAAGTAACGTACAATAATTGTTTTACAAGAAAGTTTAATAGTTAAACAAACAAAAAAAAATACAAATGAACTTACACCTTTTACCTGCTTTTCGACATAGTCACCAAGTTTAACACATTTCTCCCATCATGATACCAGTTTCAATACGGCCTGTTTCTATAAGTCCGTTTCCTTGGAGTATAGCCATCTGCGGACTGCTGATTTCACTTTCGCATCTGTCGCAAAGCGTTTGCCGGCCAGGAATTTCTTCATGGGACCTAACAGATGAAAGTCCGACGGTGGATACTGGAGCAACTCCCAACAAATTTGGTGATTTTCTGACGAACAGTAGCAGCAACATGGGGGCGAGCATTGTCATGAAGAATTTTGACATCGTCAGCATTCATGTTGTGGCGTTTGTCACGAAGGGCACGACGCAACTTCACCAAAGTTTTCATGCAGGCTGCAGCATTCACAGTGGTCCCGTGTTCAGCAAAGTCCATCAATAGAACACTATGCATATCCCAGAACACCGCCACAAACACTTTTCTAGCAGATTGAGTCACTTTGAATTTTTTGTTCACTGGGGAACCAGCATGTTTCCACTCCATATTTGCCTGCTTGGTTTCGGGCGTGTAGTGGTATGCCCAGGACTCATCACCAGTGACGATTCCTTTCAGAAAGTCATGCCCTTTTGCGGTGTACCGCGTTAGGTGATCCAAGCTCGTCATCATTCGCTGGCCTTTGTGGTTGTCTGTCAGGTTCTTAGGGACCCACTAACTTTACGAAATTTCAGCGTATTCATGAATAATATCGTACACTGCACCATAGGAAGTGTTGAACTGTTGCGATAAGGTTCGCAGTTGCACACGCCGGTCGTTCAAAATTGCCGCTCAGTGCCTCTGACATTTTGCGGGGTTGCAGCTGTTACCAGCCTCCCGGAGCGTGGCGAATCACTTAAGGTTCACACGGCCCTCTAGGAAGAATGCACACCACCTGGATAAATCCATACAATTATCCCCATACACGCCACGCATGTCCCTGTGAATATCACTCAGTTTATCCCCTTTGGCCAACAAATATCGAACCACACCTCTCTGCTCTTCACACGTGGACGACAGTAACATACGCGCCATCTTTGTTGTGTAGTTCACGCTTCTCTCGCTAGAGCTGCGCATGAAACAAAAAATACCCTCTGTAGTGAAAACTTCAAACTATATCTGTGTGAAATTGCAATATTCCAGCTGCAATACCAAGGCAAAGGGGGAAAAAAAGTATTATGCGTTAATTTTCGATCCCCCTCGTATAAAACCAGGTTTGATATTTATGAGTCTTTTCGCTTTTGAGTTATTGTGTTCACAGACAGAACGCGCGCGCGCGGAGCATTTTCTAAAATTCTTATGGGGGTTTAGGGAACCTCAAAACATCTATTTCAGGTGGAATCTCATATCGAATTTTTGGATGAAAACAATACGTCCTCTACTTACTGTAGGTACGTAGTAGAGAAAGCAAAAATGTACTTAGAATATTTTACGATTACATAAACAAAGTTTCATGCATTATTGCTTAATGAAACAGCACGACCATTTGATTTTAACTGAATAATAACCATTTTATCAGTAGATAAAAAAATATAATAATAATAATAATAATAATAATAATAATAATAATAAAAAAGCAGTTATTAAAAGAAGCCGCAACTCCCTCACGTTATTGCATTAATAATAACACAAAACAATTGTGCTAGTCTCTTAAGCTGGTTATGCAGTGCACTGTTCCTAGTGGTAAGTCAGAAAACAATGGTTTATACATGATTAACGGTGACGTGAAATTTGTATAACTTCTTGAATGTTCATCTTGTGGTATTGTGAAACAATAAAACTTGTCGGCAACACTTGCTTTGTAAACGTTTATTCCACAAGTTGTTTCACAAATAATAAGCCAGATACTTCGATTTTTGGAATGCATGCTTTATTTTAAGCCACCGTTTGAAGAAAGTAATTAGAATACCGTGAATCCTGTTCTCTAAATGCTAAATTGGTTCAGCCCACATAAATAAACGCAAATATGTTTTAAAAATGCTAATTTGGCTTCAGATTAGCCTATTATACGCGTTTACATCGGTTATTACTTTCTCTACTCCGTAGAGTATGTAGGGGAAGTGTTGTATTCCACCCAAAAGTTCGATTTCAAGATTTCACAGGAAATATGCGTTTTGAGGCTTCCTGAACAAAACAAAAGGCAGTTTTAGAAAAAGTTCCGTGTTGTGTCTGGCGCTAACGATTTTGATTACAATACCATATGTTTAAGATATTTTAAGACTTTTGCATAACTACTAAACCATAAGAGATATACAAAAGCTTAGTACAAAACAAAAACAAAAAAATGCAGATCTCGTACAGTACACAATTTATATAAAATATTTATTTATTTATTATGCAGTTAGTAATTTCAGAGACATTCCTTGTTATTGGTTAGAATTTTCAAATAATTGTTCTTTTCTCAAACGGGAAGATGTTACCTATTCGTTTTTTGTTTCGTTTGTCTTCTCTCTCTCTCTCTCTCTCTCTCTCTCTCTCGTGGTCATGCAAAGAGAACAGAATTTCAAATCCATCACATAGCGACCAGCTTTTAAAAGACTTGACTATCACTTAAGCCTGCAGTATTCCCCTAATCCCCAGGTACCTACAAGGAAATATGTAATAAAACCATTCCTGCAAATGTTTATCTCGATTAACATGATTCAGATAAAAGAATAAGCTCTTGTAAGAATATTTTGTAGAAGAATGGGTAGGAAAAGTCATCTGAATGTAATCATCAGATTGTTTCCTATGTAAACCTACGAGAGGTTGCAAATTTATCAATAGATTCTTGAGCGCGAAGCACGAACGAATTTAAGGAATGAAACTAGTATCCTGGAACGGGATTTATTAGACTATTCCATGAATAAAATGTAACAGACGTACAAGTTATAATTTACTTCCTTACTTCTGTTGCTTAAAATCAAATCACTGTTGTGACACCTTCAGTTACGCATATCTACTAAATGAATGAACAAGAGCTTTCATGTGACTAATCAATACTACAGTGGGAATGAGACAGTAGTTAGCCTCAAAATAAGCTAACATCAGAACACATTAAAGTCACATTTATTTTCAAGAACATAATTGATTTGAAAATTGATACCATTTGAATGTGCATTGATTAAAAACGCAATTGGATGAAATAGCCTATTAATCATTGCACACTGCTAGATACTATTACTTCAATGATGGACATTGCATCCGATAAAATCGCATTCTGCATATTACAAACTAAAGGACCATGATTGGTCGATATCTCAAGTATTGCTGAACGTTATTGGTCAATATATTTTCGGTGGGTGGAGATTAGGTGAGTGGCTATGTCCTTGCTGTCAATCGTCAAGTTAAGCAGCTTGAGGTTGGTGGGCACGTGGACTAGTGGCCCTCCACCTCTCCTTAATTACAATATCAAATACGCGGCACATGAATTCAATAGCTAAAATAAAACAATAGTAATAATAAAGGAGAAAACCATAAACATTTCACTTACAATTTTATTACATTTATAGGGAAATGCAATACTATTAATATCGACATGTACTTAAACGAGAAAGCACTGTTTATTACTTTCTCTACCACATACATGGTAGGTAGAGAAAGTATGGCATTCTACCCAAAAATTCGATAACGAAATTTCACCAGAAATACTAGTTTTGAGACCTTTGTAAACAAAATTATAAAAAGGTTCGTATGTATGTGTGTGAGTGTTTGTGTGTGAACACGTAACTCAAAAACGAAAAGTAGGATAAATACAAAACTTGGTATTTGGGTTCAGTCAGTACCTTCTAAAACTGCGACACGCAGATTTATCCTCCATCCCAAACTACTCTTTACATGCAATATTGTTTCGAAATTTTTTATTTTCTGAAAATGGCTCTAACGATTTCGATTAAAACAGTATGTATTAAAGATATTTACACTACAAATAAAATGTATATTTTGAATTTTCTGGGATTAGCCTGCTAAGTCCACTTTAATCGGAAGAAATTCTGTATAATCTGATATAACTGGTAAACGTTAAGCCATAGACGAAAACGTGCTAAACAAAAAAATGCAATCTCTTTAAAACACACAATTTATTTTAAATAACTTTTTTGTTAGTGATGTCAGTCATTTCCGAGATATCCGTTATTTATGGTTCGAATTGTGTATGGTGATGAACGAAATATGAGAAAGTAGTGTGAAATGTTCAACAATGAACGAACAAAAATGTGCATGACGAAACTCGAGCTGGACGTCCGTCACTCAACTCAGATGATTTGAAGAATCAAGTGAACAATAAAATAGTACAAGTCAGACGTGTAACTCTAGATGGATTACAGATCTGTTTCCCAAACTTTTCTCGTTCTCTGATTGTTGAAACTGTGTCCACACATCTTGGTTTAATGGTCTGGCGGCAGACGACTACAACACGGGAATTCTATACCTCGTGAACAGATATAAGGAATGTTTAAATAATGAACGTGATGTGGAAACATAAAGCACGCTTCAATTTTGTAAGTGGCATGTTTTTCTTTCAATAAAATATTTTTTTCTGAATACAAATATTAAAGCTAAACAGTCGTTACTTCCTACATTACCCTCGTGTGCTATTTATCCGACTTTTTGCTTTTGAGGTATAGGTGCAACACTTCCTCTATCTACTATAGGTAAATCATAAAGTAAAAGTGTTTTAAGTCTGTGAGCCATTGGTCAGAAATATCCATACTTCCTACTCGCTATATATTTTAAAGAGACGAAGATCTAAAAGTTGTCGAGAGTACCAAAGGCCCTCAAACCGGTTTTCATTCGTGTGACCTTCCTCTGAAGTTGGACCAGTTTCCAGCTTTACAATGATCGACCTCCTCAACCCAGCATGTTAATATAAACGGGAGGGGGGCAAGGCAACCCCGATTTTAGTGCAATCAGAGATCCTCGTATCTGCTCATCTATGAAATCCAAGAGAGAACATTTGACATTCGAGCCAAGGCATTTCTGGATGTAGAATTTTCCAGAATGAGAAGTTGAGGCAGTATTTTTAACACTTAAATGATATCAGTCTGATTATATAATATAAAAAAATATAATAACAGCCCGCCTTAAAGCAATATGTGTGTAATACTATATAAAGTGTACGTAACAGTCATTGTATTATGTTTATATTAGTATGTACATGTATAATAATGTTATGTGAATGTATTACGAGTTTAACAATGTAGGAGCTGTGGGAATAAAAGCAAGATACCTCTCGTAGCAAACAGAATTACAAAGTAAATGCCGAAAGTTGCTAACAATGAGGTAACCTTGAAACAGCAATAAATTAGAAAGTTTAATAATGCTAGTAATAATTCTTGGAACAATAATAATGTAATATTTAAAACCGTTTATAAATAGCCAATCAAAAACTAGGAAAGCTTTAAGTTAAATAAAAGTATTCTATTGGAGTAGAATTAGCCAATCAGAGACTTGAAATAGGGTAACTGTACGAATTTAGGCGGTAGACGCTACAACACAGCGTTCCCAAACAGTCCAGATTAGATTGCATACCCGATCGGTACGGACGTGTTCAATGTGAGACAAAAATGCGTTGTGGTGAGAATAATATAAAGTTTACCTGTTAAAAAAGTGCAAATAACAATAATCTCACAACTCTACAGTAGGATACATCAGTGAAGTGTTATTTATTCGTGTGAAGGATTAATAAAAACAAAGTACAATACAATTATAATTTGTATAAGCCTTGTTCTTTAGCCACACCAGCCCTGCTAAGAGATACGTGTTTCTGCAAATTACTACTGACAAAGCCGTTGCATACATATATAATATTCAAATAAACATTAAAATACAAAGTTGATTTCTAAACGTGGGGCGAAGGCCACCGGAAACTTTGTATCGTACGTGGGGCGAACACTCCAAGAAACATATCTCCCGCAATACATGGTGCAACCACAACAATTCAACTACTTCAAAATTGACGCCCAAAGCGTGGTGCTAATAACGTAAAGATAATTCAACATCAAATTGATGCCCAACGTGGGGTTGCAACGACTTCAAGTTTGGCTCTCCAACAGTGGGGCAACAATACATCTACTTCAAACTGGCTTGCATATCTGATATCCAGGGATTTAGAAAAGTTTTACTCCGTGCTGTCTCAGCTGGTGGGATTGCTTAAGGCAAACTGAGTTTTCATTTAAACACTTCCACTTTAAACAGCTATTTAAGTTAAATGTAATTTAAGCATAAACATATCGATTTAGATATTGAGGGGGTAATTTAAGACTAAGATTGATTGATTTTAGGTTTCAACACCTCGCACACACATAGAATCTCAAATTACATCCCCTATATTTTGATACCTGTTACTTTCCCTAGCGCCTACACATAGCAGATGAAGTACTGTATTACACACAATAATTCAATATTGAGATTTCACGACAAGAAATGTTTTAAAACAGCCAGAATCCTTAAAAAAAACACTTTTAGAAAACGGTGTGTGTGTGTGTGTGTGAGAGAGAGAGAGAGAGAGAGAGAGAGAGAGAGAGAGAGAAAAGCAGCATAACTCAAAAACGAAATGTTGCATAAACACCAAACTTCAGCAATTTCCAAATGTGCGACAAGAATATTAAAACAAATCCTCCCACCCCAAACTATTCTTTACATGAAAAAGTCTTCGAAATTTGTTCTTTTCTCAAAAAAGGCTAACTATTTTGATTAAATGCCATATATTTAAGATATTTACATACCAATAAAGTGCATGTCATGCATTTTCTGGGAACAGCCTGTGAAGTCCTCTTGTATTCGCAAGGAATTTTATATAACTTTGTGTAACTTAAACCATACGAGATAGTACAAAGCTTACTACACAAAAAACCGAGCGAGATGGCTCCGCTGTAACGTGTGAGGCTCGCATTCGGGAGGTCCCAGGATCGATTCCCGTCGACCACCCACTCTTAGCCGTTGACCCGTCTTAGCTTGGGAATTTTGTGGCTTTCTCTGGTCGATGGGTATATGCTGGGGTAATTTCTCATCTACGACAATTTTTTTCCCATCATCTCTCTTTCATTACGTCACATTATGTTTCAGCTGTGCTTCTAGGTTTCGTGGTGTACGGTAGTGCCGAAATGATGGTACGGATGCTTGCTCAAAGGAAAGAGACGGCTGCTTGGTCGACGGGTCATTCGCCCTCTCTGGGCAGCTCCAACAGTGGGACGCGTCTTCCGCTCGTCTCTGCGGCCTCCTGTGGTTCCTTCACTTCACCCCTCCGTTATATAACCTATACTTATACTACACAAACATCTAGATCTGTTTAAAACAATTTATTTCAAATAACTTTTTCTGTAGCATCAGCCATTTCCGAGATGTTCATTATTATTGGTTTGAAATGTTCAATGCTTGTCACTTTTTTAATATGCTTGTTACTATGTGATGTCATGGAAAGAGAATGGAATTTCAGGGCCAGTATATAGTGGCAACTAACTATTGATTCTGTTTTCTGTATCGGCCTTACACCTAAAACGAAACGTGTAATGAAACTATTTCTGCAAAGGTTTATCTCAAATAACAGGAAGCAGATAGGAAGATAAGGTTTCTAGGAGTAGTAAACGATGGGTGTGGAGAGTTATGTGAATGTAACATATATTTTTTGGGGGCTTTTCTTTCTTTTTTATGTGTGTCATTAATGAGCACATGCAGGAGAAAAATAAGAATCGCATAAGATGCTTTATAGATGCTGCATGACAGTTCAACCTGGAAAAACTTAAGAGATGTACGAAGCGTGAAGAACCATTTCAATATTTTGCCGCTACAGCGCTGCAATCATGAATTTGAGCATGCGCGATCACTTTCTCCATTCATTAGGAAGCCAGACGCAGCTGTGAACGATCGTTTCTTTATGTTTCCCTGTTGTTAGAGCGTTTCAAAACGTTCAAAACATACGAAAGACCCGCCGACTGTGAAGTCAGACCAGTTATTCGTTTTTTGAATGCAAGAAATGTTACGCCAGCAAACATTCATCGCCAATTTTGTGAGGTCTATGAGAAACGATGAGTGACAATGCCCGGACACGCAGCCAAACAAACTCAAGATCTGATCGCATCATTTGGATGGGAACAATTCGATCACTCTTCCTATAGTCCGAATTTAGTACCAAGCGACTTTCATCTGTGGTTTTCATCTGAAGAAATTTATTCGCGGAAAACACTTTAATGAGATGATGTGAAACAAGAAGTGCAGACTTAGCTTGCATCACAGACGGCATCATTCTTTGACTAAGGCATACAAAAACGGGTTTCCCGATACGAAAGTGACTGAATAACGGCGGTTACTATGTGGAGAAGTAGTGTAAGGTGTAAGGTAGTTAATGATAATAAAGGATTTGGAAAATAATGTTCTCTTATTTTTAAAAAAATTCGTACCTACTTTAAAGATATTGCTCGTAACAACGAATATTTCGAAAATTGCTAATGCTGCAGAGAAAGTTATTGGTCATAAGTTGCACATTTGAGTGAGGTCTGTATTTTTTTTCTACCTTTCATGGTTTACCAGTTATACCCAATCCATTACAAATGAAGAGGTCCTCCTAAGCTATTCGTAGAAAGTTCAAAATATAAATTTTATTCGTCATGAAAAGTCTTAAAACCTGGAACTTGAATGGAAATCGATACACTATTTGAAGACAATAAAAAAATAAACATTTTTCACGTAAAGGATAGTTTGAGGTGGAGGGGGGATTTCCCTGAAAATATTCGTGTCACATGTTGGAAGACGCAGAATTTTAAGTACAAGTAGCATATATTCTGCACTGCATTGAAAAACCGCACTATAGCGAGTATTCTATGGATTGTTATGAAAAAGCACTTACATATTTGAAGATAATTAAAAAAGGATTTTATTTTATAAATGTATTGGTTAATGTCGGCTTGGGACCTTTTATAAATTTTTGAGCACTAGCTAATTCTGAAATCACAGTTCTAGAGCGTACTTCAGTCATTGTTTACAATCTCTGGTATCTTAGGATTTACTGTCAATTTAAATGATTTGGCTTGCAAAAATGTTAACTTTATCTACAGGAGCAATCATATCGTAAAGAATCACTATGAGCATGCTGCTGTTAAGACCAAGTTGTTTATTGCATACCCCGTGCGAGTAATTAAGAGGACAAAACACTAGTTTTGCATCTTGCCACTTTGCATTTAATTCTCCGTCATCCACTTAATTACGACCTTATCTTATTATACCATTCTTGCTTGTCAGATCAACAGGTGTATGACGCAAAGTCTCCGAATCCTTCTTCCTGACTTACAGAAATGCGTCTTTGTTTCCCGCTGCGATGGATCTGCCGAAGACGCCTGCGTGGGCATGTTGATTGCGTTTCTATCCTCAGACTGTCAGCTGTCACATGCAAAGTTGACGTTCACTGCGTAACCAGAATAGACGAGTTGCCTGTATTATCTTCGAAAAGGCTACCTCTCTCTTAAAACTTTTCCATGATCGCCACTACGCCTCAGAGCGCATCAGACGTCATCTTAAAGAGTTCATGCAGCTTTGAAAGAAATCTCTCACTTGTCAGGCCTTATTGACGGCTAAAAAAAATCTACAGTTACACTGAGACAGAAATCCTTGTGCCTTAAAATATTCATTATTTTTTTAGAAAAATGTTAGCGCGCGCGCGCGTGTGTGTGTGTGTGTCTGTGAACAGCATACATATCTCAACAACGAAAAGTTGGTATTTAAGTTCAGCATCTTCCAACAATGCGACACGAAGATTTTCAAGAAATTCTCCAACCCCAAACAGAACAGTTTTTTAGTTTCTTAAAAATGGCTCTGACGATTTTGATTAAAACATCATTTATAGAAGATATTTACATGAAAAATAAAATATATTTTAAATTTCCTGGGATAGCCTGTGAAGTCCTCTTCATTCAGAAGGAATATTATATAATCTTGTACAACTGGTAAACGTTAAGTGATAGACGAAAATGCACTACGCTAAAAATCTAATTCTCTTTAAAACACAAATTTATCCCAAATAGCTGTTTTGTGCCATAAACCATTTCCGAGATATCTGTTATTAAAGGTTCCAACTGTTCAATACTTCGTCATTCTCTTTCAGTCCTTCCGATATGCAGTTGTTTCTCGCGAATGTATGAAACGGTTTGGACCAGTGAAGTCCAACCTGTTCTCTTAACAACTAAGTTTCAAAGGCTATAGTTCACCCCACCTACTATATTTGAAGAGAACGACAAGCTAAACCAATCAAGTTTCATTTCTTGGCAGCACGAGTGGAAATGAGTGGAAAGGGAAACTCCCTTCATACCCCTCTCACCGTTAAGGTCGGCATCCTTGGTTTGGACTTTTAACGCCAGCGTATAGCGTGCATTTGATTATCACTATTCCCTTTGTACATATAACGAAATGTGTATTGCAGTTATTTCTGCAAAGGTTTGTCTCAATTAGAATGAAGTAGGCAGAAAAATAAACGTTTGTAAGTTTGTAAGCATAGTTTGTATAACTTCTATTAAACGATAGAGAGTAGATAAAGTCCTGTAATGTAACATATCAGAATTTTTTTTTACGCTGTCACCGCCGGTAATCTGCACACCAGGCCCCTTCATATAAAGTGTGAGACCACCACTGTTACAGTTCAGTGACCTTGATGTTATATATTTGTGAGCAATCAACAATTCGAGAAACAAGCCCAATTGCCATGCGATAAACAGCACTCTCCTTTAAAACTTCTCTCCGAGAAAAGCTAACTTAATTTTATCGCGCATAAGACTAAATCGCAAATATTGCCCAAAAATTACATTTCAAGTTTTTGTGCAATCTTATTAATTGGAATGTCCTCTTTAATAGGCACAGAACTTATACTTTAAACATACGTTTAAAAATATATTGAATCTGTCATTGCGTGTATTGAATCTGTCGTTTTGCAAGATTCTGTTTGCTCAAACCATGTGATTTCTTTCTTTGCAAATATATGCGAGTTGTTGAACGACATCTTCTGGTATAATTGACGCGCATAGGTATAGGTAGATATAGGTTTTACAACGGAGGGGAAACCTCGCGCGTTGCAACCTACATACATTATGTATATCTATTGCGGTCACCATCCCCGGGGAGGAAGGGATGAAGTGAAGGAACCACAGGAGGCTACAGGCTGCAGGTAGACAGGCCACAGAAACGCGTGGAAGTCCCTAACACTTCCTGGCTCGAAGATCCATATTACTGCTGAAGCTGCCTAGAGAGGGCAATGAATGACCCATCGTCCAAGCAGCCCTTTAGTGTCCACGGGGAGTACTCTTTCCTTTGAGCAAGCATCCTCGCCATCTGTCCTGCACTGCCATACGACACGAAGCCTGGAAGCGCACCTAATAGACCAGAAGGAAACGGAATGAAAGAGAAATTGTGGA